>BQNB010000856.1:0-10000 GCA_026074375.1 Tanacetum coccineum
AATAGATCAAACAATACATAGACATATTGAATGATTAAGTGAACCTTACTTGATTAAAACATGAATTGGAAGAAGTAAAATTAGGTTTTTAGGCCCTAAAATCGTCTCCTACAGCTTCTAAACGAACTAGGGTTCGTACCCTTTTTTTATTCTAAAGTTACACACTCAAAACCCTAAATTCGGGTTTGTATATATAAGAAAATCGACGCGACTGCGTCGCGTTTTAATCGTGACGCAGTCGTAAAATGAATCTTCTAGATATGCGTTTGAGTCAGTGCGGGCTAATGCCGTCTTGAAATATGTGACGCCGTCACTGGATGAGTTGTGACGACGTAGTGTATGGCTTGTGACGCCGTCTTCAGGCTCTGTGAGCACAAATCTTCAAGAGTCTTGGTGTTGGTTTGTAATCTCGTCCGTTTCTTCTCCAAATGAGCCCAAGTCACGTGTAATTCACCCAAATGTATTCCAAATGAGAAATACCTAAAAAGAAATGATTAAGTACCTATTTTGGGCATAAACACATGATTTTGGGGGTTAAATGACCCCGAAAAAGTGTATAAAATGACACCTCATCAAGATGTTTTGGAAGAGGTTTCATCACAAGATCGGTCGGTAGTTATTGGATAGAATTCTTGATCCTTTGATTTTCCTCGAGGGGTAATACTTCGAAACTATTCTTGACCTCTTCCTCTTGCTCATAAATTTCTTCGATTTTGATTGTCATGAATTCTTTGAATTCATGGTCAAGAAGTGATTCGCTATCTTTTCTGACGTGGTGGAAAATGGCTTGGAATCATCGAGCAATGCATCAAGTTCTTCTTTCGTTACTTCGTCAATGACATCCACGCGAAAACATGTGCCATCATTAGAATGAGAATGTCGCATAGCTTTGTCGATTAAGAAGGTGATTCTATCATATCCTACTCCTAGATTGAGTTCTTTGTTTTTCACTCGGATGATAAAATCAGCGGTGTGCAGAAATGGTCATCCTAAAATGAGAGGAACTTTGTCATCCTCCTCTATTTGCAGGATAACGAAATCGGCCGGGAACACGAATTTCCCAACTTGGACAATCATGTTCTCCGCAATTCCCATCGGGTATTGGTAAGTATTATTAGCTAAGCGGATACTCATCCTTGTAGGTTTCAAGTTGTTTCCTAAGAGTGAAGCGTACAGTGAATATGGCATCAGGTTGATGCTTGCGCCAAGATCGGCCAAGGCGAGATATTCAACTGATCCTGCTACGGTACATGGGATTAGAAAAATTCCAGGATCACCTAGTTTAGGTGGAAGCTTGTTTTGAACAATCGCGGAGCATTCTTCGTTTAAGAAGGCAACAGAGATTTGCTCCATCTTACTTTTATTGCTCACGAGATCTTTCAAGAACTTCTCGTAATTGGGCATGCCAGTTAGTACATCAACAAGTGGTACGTTGATCCTAACTTCTTTGATTAGATCAATGAACTTGGCATAGCGTTCTTCCATCTTTCCTTTGCATAAGCACTGAGGATATGAGATTTTTGGCTTATACGCCTTGAGTGGTGGTGGATCAGACTTGGTCTGTTTGGAAGAAGATGACTATACTTCCTTTTTGGCTTCGTCAACCTCATCATCACTATCATTGTGGATGATGGTGGTTTTAGCATTTGGGTTGACTGGTGAATCGTATATCAAACCACTCCGTGTGAATAAGGCATTCACATGCTCATTCCGAGCGGAGGGTGGACGGTAAGGTTTATCATTCGTTGGGCTGGGTTTTAGATTGGTTTGGGTATTACTTGGGAGTGAACCAGTTGGTCGAGTGGAACATTGGTCGAAGAGTCGATCGAATTTTGTCTCAAGATCTTGAATCGCGGCTTGGTGATTCTTTTTTCCTTGCTCGAATTTGGTTTTAAGATTGAAGAATTGATTTTTGACAAAGTCATTCGATGATTTTTGAGCAACCATGAACTCGCGCATGGTTTCTTCAAAGTCGGATTCGTCGAACTTCTTTTCGGGTGTTGGTGGAACGAAAGGTGCGTCTTCTCGAGGTTGTGAGTTCCTCTTTTCATCTCTTGGTTAACGGTCTCACCAATTTCTGAAACTCCTACCATAGTAGTTTCCTCGATAGCCTCCTCCTCGATAACCTCCGTAGGCATAGTTGGCTTATTCATCGTTGGGACCTCCCATAGGCTTGTTGTCGCACTCCGACGATGGGTGAGGACCGCCACAACTGTTACATCCGTCTCGAATCTCTTTCATTTCTTCTTTGATATCTTTGAATTGCGAGTCGATCTTAGTGGTCAAGGCTTGCATCTTTTCCATGAGTTTAGAATCATTGCTACTTTTCGTGAAGGCAACGGTTTTACGAATTGGTTTAGCTTTCATGTCCTTAGACCAATCAAGTTTCAAGAGCACACGATCTTCGAGCAATTGGTGTGCTTCGTTAGGGGTTTTGTAGAGAAAGATTCCTCCGGCATCTAGGATAGCTTGTGTAGCTTCGTCAAGTCCATGGTAGAAGATTTGGACTATGGTTCCTCGTCCTAAACCATGTCCGTGACAACTACGAAGTAAGTCTTTCATTCGTAGCCAAGCATCTACAAGGGATTCGTTGGGATGTTGGGTGAATCCTCGAATTTCTCCCATGAGTCGGTCGAACATTGCGGGTGGAAAGAATCTGCTTACAAAAGCTTGTCTCATTTTTTCCCAAGTAGCGATAACATCGGAACTAAGTTCGTTGAACCACACTTTGGCATCATCGATGAGGGATGATGGAAAGAGTTTAAGTTTGATTGCATCCGCATTGGTGTTACCATATCGGAACATTCCGCAAATCTCAACGAATTCGGCGATGTGCATGTGCGGATCGGCCCGCGCACGTCCGTCAAATTGTCGGTCATTGATCATCGAGAGGTGATGGGTAAAGTTGTCTCCAAGGTCAACTGCGACGATAGAGACCCCTGGAGTGGGTGCTACGGCGAGTACACTTTCTCGTATGTGTTGCTAAGAAATTCGGTATCCGTGTTATAAATTTAAAACTCATCTGTATCGTACGCATCAAGTTTTTGGTGCCGTTGCCGGGGATCAGTGTGTTTAGATGGTTTAAACTTCGGTGATAACAATTATATTAAGCAAATAATAAAGATTATAAAGATTCAAATGATTTAAAAACTACACTTGATTAAACTAGTTTGGGAAATCTGATTCGTATGATTATGATAAACATTTTATCATGTTGATTATATGAACTAGATGTTGATCTAATCTATTGTTTTCAAAAACCTTCAATCTTCGTCAAGACCTTAAGTGACAAAAACAAGCTTTATGTTCAATCAATCAATTCAAGACTACTTCATGTTTTAACTAGTTTGATTCGCGGTTTGTTTCACAAACATGTTAACACCAACAATTATGATTCTTGTTAGATCAATCCGCTTAAGAAATGGTCAATACAAAAGGTAGCCAATCATAGAAAAAAGGCAACAATTGATTGATTAACAAGATCCCTTTCGTCTTATGATATGTTTAACAATCAATCCGGGTTGATAAAACAATGTCACATGAATCATAAGCATAGATGGATTTTAGAAATAGCTTGAAATTGAAGAAAACATGTTATCACAATCATAAACGAATCATCATTCCACAAACATCATTTAACCAAGTGTATAAAGATACTAGCCACTCATAGCAAACAAAGACATATTTCTAGAAATTAAAGGATTCATAAACATGATTAAAAGGTTCTTACAAAGTATGTAAAGATTACAAGAAATTAGGTTTGGATTCCTTGAAGAATTCTTAATGTTCTTGACCTCCTAAGATGGCTAATTTCTCCTTCAAACTTCTGGGATTTTCCTGGAATTCTAAGAAAGGTTTATGGCTTTGAGAGAGTAGTAGAGATCTTTGTGATGAGATTGATTGATTATGAGATTTGTTGATAATTGATATCTCAAAACACTATCCAAAACACCCTATTTATACTACTAAAAGGTCCTTGGGGTATTCAATGCTTTCCTTGGGGCCAAAGGGTCATACGATGCCAGAAAATAGAGGTCTAGATCCTTCTTGATCGTTCAAGGGGCTTCAAGATAAAAATGATACATCAGACGCAGGGGAGCCGCCCGGCTGAAGGTCTCAGCCGGCCGGATGGGGCTTCGTCCCCGGGTGATTGTCGCTCGATTTCTTGTTTAAGCTCTTCGTTTGAATCGTGCTTGGTCGTGGGTCTTTATACTTTAGTAATACTTCATTTAGGCTCATCCTTGGGACTTGTAAACACGAATGGTTGGCTCTTGTATTCTTGAAATACTTCTGATCTTTAGCCTTGATTTAGGATTCTTCATACTCGTATAAAACTTGATTTCTTTGCTATTTTCTTCACTTTTCCTGTACTTGGCTACAAATAACTCGCAAACACACTTTGATACAATAAAGTAACAAAACCATAGATAAATAGCCAAATAAATTATACAAAAGTACAGATAACGCTAATAAAAACATACTCAATTTGAGCGTTATCAATTCCTATAGATCTAAAGGTGAACCTCACATTTTTGGGGTTGAATTTTGAGGGTTTTTGTTTTAGTCATATAAATTCCTATCCATAAGACGCAATTAATACTTGGTTTTCATCGGTATGTGTTATACAAAATTTTAAATTTTGGTTAAAATTACCTTTTATGCTATGTTTTGATATATTACCCATCATTTTAAGGACAAAACAAATGGAAATTGAAGGAATAGCTTCTAAGGCTTATTTCCCCCTACACTTAAAACGAATAAAGGGAAAAGAAAACAAGTAAAAGAAACTAGTACTCCCCTGGTTTGCTCAATAATGGAGAAGAAACATGCGATAACTGGTTAAATCGTCCTCCAAGAATCGTCCAATGAAACTTCCTAAGAACTTCCAAGCTTTTTCTTATCAAATATAACCTGTAAATCAAAGACAAAGACAACTACACTTGGCGTAAAATCAGCGGGATAAAGATATATACAACGAAACTTTAGGGTTGACTCTATAAAAGCAGTAAAGATAGGATGAAAGTGATGATATAATCATAGGTTTCTGCAAGTTTACAAGAAAATTACAAATTTTAGATATTGCACAATTTATTTTTCGAAAATAATTGAAAATTTTCAAATTTTCACATTGCTAGGGGTGTGACGCCGTCAGGATAAATCCTGACGCCGTCTCCAGCCACTGTGAAGATTTCTTCTTCGTTTTTATTGAAAAATTTCCTACACGCAATTTTATTAGTTATATCATGTAGAAAATACTACATAAAACCTAAGATTAATCATTACAATCATTTGACTTGAAACTGACGCGAATTAATTCTAAACAATTTATTTCATATGTTTGAATTGGTTCTTATAAACTGGATATTTTTCCCTACACTTATTTTATGCAAAATACCTTTGATTGTTAATAAGACAAAGTTAAAAACAAAACAAAGCATAATTACAAAATAATTCAAACATAAAAGAATAAATGATAAAAAAATTAAAACACAAGACACTCCTAAGTCACACGTCCTTATGTGACTCAAAGTCATACGTCTTTACGTGACTCCTCTTTCGTCCTTTACTTCACATTCTTCTTTCACGGAAGCGAGGTGTTCATAATTAAAGATCTTGCTCTTCTATTGGTCAAACTTCATTTCCTTTTCTTGATGAAGCTTGATCTTTTCCTCCTATTCTAGAACTAATCTATTAACGGTCATCATGGGGACTATTGGCTCTATGTCTGATAACATAAGATTCACCCTTAGAACACAAGATCCGGAGGTATGGTAAAATGGAAAAGAAATTAAGCCATATTATTAGAGAATAAGGAAAAAAATAGGAAGTTGTATGTGTGCTTGAGAGAAAAAAGAGAAGACACATACACTCACACTTTTACAAATGTAAACTTCTCACCCCTCCATGGAAGTATGGAGGGGGTATTTATAGTCCTCGACATCGACTAGCTAAACTAACCCAACCCGACTATAAATGAAAAAATGTAATTCCGGATTAGTCACCATATTTTAGGGCTAACAATCTTCCCCCAATATGCGAACATACGGAATTACTTACAATTGTTCTATCCGTTACAAAAACAACACTAATCAATTCCTTCCAAAGCGCTTCAAAGCAGAATGATGCTTCTGAGTTCTCCTGGCTTGAAACTTGATACTGCCATCTGGATCTTTATTTTCCTCCCCCCCCCCCTTTGTCTTTACTTGTACAGGAACCATTGTAGTCCCATGAGTTGATTAACTTCCCCCTAATCCATGCAGCATGTCTTAAAAAGCTTTCTTCAACAGAACTCCATTTTTGCGAAGTTTCATGAATCGCTTCCTCCCCAAACCAACATCCCTATCTTGAGCAGTATTCAGAAAACATTGATATAGCTTGAACAATCTCTTCTTGTCATCAAGATGCACCACGGAATTTTTGTAGAAGTCAAACCACACCAACGACCACTGCTTCTTGTCATTAGGGCTTTGTGAATAATCCGTTCGAGGGTGCATTGCGATAAATCAACCACTGTTCTTCGTGCACTGTTTGTAGAATACTTCACAAACCATTCTAAGTGAAGTAGTATACACTACTTCCCCCTGGAAGTTGACATGGTACCATCAAAGTCAACTAATCAAAGTCAACTAAGTCCCGGATGTACATATTTTCCCCCATGATGGTTGCGAACTCTTGAAGCATCATTTCACATTGACGTCGGATATACTCAATAATTCCCTTGTCAAAGCACAAATCTTGATACACAAAAGAATCATAACCCTTTTGACTTCACAAACGTAGAGAGATGCAGCCAGAATCAAGACACTTGGTATAATAAAGGTCTTGTATATGAATGTCACGAAGAAACTTTGAAGATTTTGCTTAGAACTGTGAAAGTAATACTTTGTCTTGGAATAGCACAAAAATACCCATGAGAAGTGCTGATTACATCTCAACTTTTATACTCTCTGGCTAACTTACCAACCTCGTATTTTGTCGGCTATTGTAGTGATCACTTAGTGAAGTAAACCCGATATTTAAAACTTGAAACTCTGAAGTAAAAACCCCTAAAATAATTGTTACTTAATCTTGCACTATTGTTATTAAGAACGTGCATGAAGAAAATCCTAAGTACCAATACCTCAACATCAAAAGGGAATCAAAAGTAACAACACCTCTTTGAATATCCACATTGACATCTGCGTGTGACACTGAGTACTACAACGTAACTCCTTTAAGTGATAGTTATCCAGGTCTTCATCCAACCACCCCTTGACTAGATGAAAAAAAAAAGAAACTTGATAATCCAAGTCTTTAATCATAAGTTGTATACAACCAAGCAAGTCATTAATCCGATAGATTTAGGGTTTAACAGAGAAGGGGTAAGCAAAATAGAAGAAGTCTCGATAAGACATAAAGACGCCTTCATGAAACATACTTCAATCTCAAATTAGGGATAGCCAAATCAACTTCGAAAGTCACTTGTTCATCGTAATCCGAAATGGTAGCCCGTTTTTGTCATTTAAGTGAATCTTTTAGGATCGTTTTGGATTAAGTGTTGTTGCTGTGAGTGCTGGTATGTTATGGTTGATGATTTGATATCGAAAGTGAAGCACCAAAATTGGAAAAACGAAAAAATTTGCATTTTTCGCTTGATAAATTTCACATTTCGCTTGAAAATGTCACATTTCGCTTGGCAGTGACATATTTCGCTTGGAAATTTCATATTTCGCTTGAGCTGTGACATATTTCGCTTGGATATTGCATATTTCGCTTGACTGCATGCATATTTCGCTTGACTGCATGCATATTCCTCTTGGATTACATATTCCTCTTGGATTACATATTCCTCTTGGATTACATATTCCGCTTGGATTACATATTCCGCTTGGATTACATATTCCGCTTCATTCAAACCTGCATATTCTGCTTCATTCATACAGAAAGTCAACTTCGAGCAAAACACGTCTTTTTCCAACAAAATCACCAAAAACACACCCTTTTTGACCTTGTACCTTGATTTTTCTTGCACAACTAGTTACCTTATGCCTAGATCTTGCTTAAAAACATAAACATAAACACATCTAAGCATAAAAATCCGGGTTTGACAGACACTCCTAAGTCACACGTCCTTATGTGACTCAAAGTCATACGTCTTTACGTGACTCCTCTTTCGTCCTTTACTTCACATTCTTCTTTCACGGAAGCGAGGTGTTCATAATTAAAGATCTTGCTCTTCTATTGGTCAAACTTCATTTCCTTTTCTTGATGAAGCTTGATCTTTTCCTCCCATTCTAGAACTAATCTATTAACGGTCATCGTGGGGACTATTGGCTCTATGTCTGATAACATAAGATTCACCCTTAGAACACAAGATCCGGAGGTATGGTAAAATGGAAAAGAAATTAAGCCATATTATTAGAGAATAAGGAAAAAAATAGGAAGTTGTATGTGTGCTTGAGAGAAAAGAGAGAAGACACATACACTCACACTTTACAAATGTGAACTTCTACCCCTCCATGGAAGTATGAAGGGGGTATTTATAGTCTCGACATCGACTAGCTAAACTAACCCAACCCGACTATAAATGATAAATGTAATTCCGGATTAGTCACCATATTTTAGGGCTAACAATCTTCCCCCAATATGCGAACATACATAATTACTTACAATGTTCCTATCAGGTACAAATACAACACAAATAAAGTCTTCCAAAGCGCTTCCAAAGCTGAAGATGTCTTCTGAGTTATCCTGGTCTTGAAACTTGTAGTCCAGCTTAGATCTCCTGTGTCTTTACTTGTACAGGAACCATTGTAGTACACATGAGTTGGATTAACTTCCCCCCAATCCATGCAGCATATCTTAAAAAGCTTTTTTCATAGACTCCTTTTTGGCGAAGTTTCTGAATCAGCTTCCCCCCAAACCAACATCCCTATCTTGAGCAGATTCTGAAACATTGATGTAGCTTTGAACAATTATTTACTTGTCATAAAGTGCTCAGCTCGGGAATTTTGTTGAAGTAAACACACACGTCCACTGCTTCTTGTCATTAGGGCTTGGTGAATATTCGTTCGGGGGTGCATGCGAGAAATCAGCAACTGTTCTTCTCACGTTTGTAGAATACTTCACAAACCATTCTAAGTGAAGTAGTATACACTACTTCCCCCTGGAAAGTTGACATGCGTACATCAAAGTTAAATCAACTACGTCTCTGGATGTACACATCTTCCCCCATTGATGGTTGCGAACTCTTGGAAGCATCATTGTGTGTTCGTCCATATACTCAAGAAGTTTTGTATAGCACAAATTCTAGATACAAAAAGAATCATAACCTCTTGACTCATAAACCGTAGAGGAGATGAGCAGAATTAAGAACACTTGGTTTAATCAAGGTCTTGTATTTGAATGTCATCGAAGAACTTTGAGATTTTGCTTATCGACTGTGGAAGTATTTTGTCTTGGAATAGCACAATAAATACACGTGAGAAGTGCTGAATTACATCTCAAACCTTTTATACTCTCTGGCTAATCTTACAACCTCGTATTTTGTCGGCTATTGTAGTGATCACTTGGTGAAGTTAACCCGATATTTAAAACTTGAAACTGAAGTAAAATCCCTAAAATTTGTTACTTAATCTTGCACTATTGTTTATTGAAGAACGGTGCAGAAGAAAATCTCTAAGTACCTAATACCCAACATCAAAAGTATCATAAGTACAACACCTCTTGGAATTATCCACATCGACATCTGCGTGTGACACTGAGCTACTACTACGTAACCCTTTAGTGATGTTGTCTAGGTCTTATCAACTACCCCTTGACTGCTGGAAACTAGATAATCCAAGTCTTAATCATAAATTGTATACGTTCAAGCAAGTCATCAATCGATAGATTAGGTTTAAAGAGAAGGGGTAGCAAATAGAAGGAAGTCTCGATGATGAAATAAGTAGACGCCTTCGTGAAACCCACTTCAATCTCAAATAAGGGATACCAAATCAACTTCGTAATCACTTGTCATCGT
>BQNB010000856.1:15000-28005 GCA_026074375.1 Tanacetum coccineum
TAAATAAATTTGAAATATCTTAAGAGGGATAAACCATATTAGGGGTAAGGTAGTATGAAGACTGTTACCGATGGTATCCTTTCTCCACACTCACGTTTCCCTAGACGTCTATACCAATTTAATATCTTATCGCTAGTTTTCTAAAGCCTAATGTGTACATCTATCACAAGAAGCAACATTAAAAGGATCTACAATGTAAGTTTCATGCAATCATAAGTAAATACTAATGGATCTAGCCTAGCATGTTATAAGAAGGTAAAGAACACACATCAATCAAACAATACATAGACATATTGAAAGATTAAAGGGATAAATGAACTTTACTTGATTAAAACATGGATTAAAGACTGTTACATTAGGGTTTTAAGGCCCTAAAGACAGCCTAAAAAGCTGCCAAACTCGAATATAAAAGTTAGGGTTCGTCTCCCAAAAGTTACACACTAAAAACCTTAAAATAAGTTTTGTATTTATAGGAAAAGCGGTGCGACGACGTCGTGTTGAAGCCCTGACGTCGTCGCCACGTCAAAGATTCTAGGTCCACTTTAAGTCGGATAGGTAATGACGCCGTCGCCAAATCTGTGACCCTGTCGATATGAAAATCCTGACGCCGTCACTTAGTAATCGCGACGCCGTCTCCACACTCTGTATGCACGGTTTCTTCAAAGGATTTGGTGTAGAGTCGTAGTCTTGTTCGTTTCTTCTCCAAATAAGCCAAAGTCACGTGTATTTCCTCCAAATGCCATCCAAGTGCTAAAAACATGAAAATAAATGATCAAGCACATAATCTGGGCATATTTGCATGATTTAGGGGGTTAAATGACTTCGAAAAAGTGTATAAAATGACACCTCGTCAGCTGCGGTTTGTGTAAACTTGTTGAACACTACGGTTTGTGTTCATCTTGCACACTGCGGTTTGTGCAAAATTAGCCATTGCGGTTTGTGTATTTTAGCTACTACGGTTTGTGTTACTACATGTGTTAATTTCACTATGGTTTATTACACTTAGACGAAACAAAACTATGTCAAATTTTACATTTCGCTACGGTTTGTGTTAAAAATATCAATGCGGTTTGTGTTAAAAGTTTCACTGCGGTTTGTGTTTGGAATATCACTGTGGTTTATGCCAAAGGTTTTGACTGCAGTTTGTGAAAAAGGTTTCGCTGCGGTGTGGGTCTAACTATTCGTTGCGGTTGTGTATCAAGTATTACTGCGGTTTGTGACATAGCTTATGCTGCGGTTTGTGACATACCTTGACTGCGGTTTGTAACATATCTTATGCTGCGGTTTGTGACATACCTTGACTGCGGTTTGTGACATAGCTTATGACTGCGGTTTATGACAAATATTTCCCTACAATTTATGTCACAAAAATTCATTTTTGGTTAATCAGTTTTGGTACTAATCAAAGCGATATCGGTTAATCAAATTCAGTACAAAGCATTATTGATTAAGAGATTATAATTTTAAATTGGACTTCAAAGATAACAATTATACTTTCATGGTTTCTTCTTGATTTAGTAAAATCCCGCAAAAGACTCTTCTTTTCTCGGTTTAAATCATAGACTTGTAAAATCCCGTAAACTAAAACTGAATTCTCATAACCACAACAACAATTAATTTACCTACTTAAGATCCTACAAAATCATTTTCACTTCATAACAAACAAATCATTCATCATGACTACTCTAATTACAACATCCACAATAGACAGTTAAATGCATAACAACATCATGGTAGCTGGTTCAAGAGATCGTCCACCAATGCTTGCAACAGGAAGATATGCTCAGTGGCAATCACGTTTCATGAGATATGTTGACACAAAACCAAGCGGTGAAGCCTTGAGGAAATGCATACTACAAGGTCCTTATAAACTTTCTACTGTCATAATTCCAGGTCAACCTGCAACAGATGAATCTCCAAAAGTTAAAGAACAAACAGTTCTTGAGACATTCTCAAATATCAGTCCTGAAAACAAAGGTCATTATGATGCAGCAAAGGAAGCAATTCATTTGATCTTGACTGGAATCGAGGATGACATTTACTCAACTGTTGATGCTTGCAAGACAGCTCATGATATGTGGATAGCCATTGAAAGGCTACAATAGGGTGAATCTCTTAACAAGCAGGATGTCAAGACTAGTTTGTTTTGAGAGTTTGGCAGATTTACTTTAAGAGATGGAGAGTCAATTGAGTCATACTACTCTAAGTTCTACAAGATGATGAATGAAATGGTAAGAAACCAGTTGGAAGTTGCTACTATGCAAGTTAATGTTTAGTTTCTTCAATAACTTCAACCAGAATGGTCAAGATTTATGACTGTTGTCAAGCAAACCGTTGACTTGGACAAAGAATCGTACCACAAGCTCTTTGACATTCTGAAACAGTACCAAAAAGAAGTTAATGAAATTCGTGCTGAGAAGATAGCCAGGAATGCAAATCCACTTGCACTTGTTGCCGATGCCCAACAATATCCAGATACTTATTATTAAGCACCAAAACCTCACAAGTCATATGCACCACCATTAAAACAATCATCTTCCACTAAATCTCTAAATCTACCAGACACAAAGGCAAAGAGATAGCCAAACCAATCACACCTCCATCTGAGTCAGCTTCTGAAGAAGACAGTGATCCATAACAAGCTCAGATAGATAAGTGATGCATATTTTCTTTTAAAATATATTTTTATTAAGTTTTAAATTTATAAAACTCGATCTACCTAACGACGCACTAACAGGCAGAGAACCCGATCGTGGGTAGTATAGAATGGTAAATCCGAGGTCGTCCCAAGAGCTAAGGTGTAATTAGTTTTAATTTGAAATGTCATGTTTTAAAAATGGTTTTTGATTTTAATTGAAAGAAAATAGAAAAACAATAAAATAAATAACTGAAATTAAAAGGATAAGAGATATCAAGAGAGAAAACGTGCTAGCCTAGTTACTTCATTACTATTGTTATGAAGACAATATCCTGTGCAATGTCAAACTATGGTTTCATTACTGGTTTCTAAGGTCGATAGACTTGAATGTGCATATGCAGTCTATCCTATACTCCCTGCGATTCCGAATCAGTCCTGAATCATCTGGGAGGTAGGTTATCCAGGTTGTAGTGATTAATCCCAACTATTCCCAAAACATATCTAATAACCTATAAAGATTATTAAACCCCTCTGAAAGAGTTCTTGTGCTTTTTAAGTATCGAGTGATAAGTGCGGTGATCGGTCAGTTCCTACACCACGTAAAGAGTTATTGATCCTCCCTAGTACCCATTGGATCTCATCATGACAAGGTAATCTATTAATAGGGAAATCTAGGTCCAAACCACCCGTACTACCAAAACCCAGGGTTACACGATAGTCAAAGAATATCTAATGAAATCATAATTTTAACAGGAAACAATCATAACAAAAGTAAATTCATAACTAGGCCAGCACTTTAAGTGCTTAGCCGCTCATGGTAACGGAAACACAGTAAGAGATAGAAGAAATCATATATTGAAAACTCATAATTCTTACAGGATTCGTATTTTGAACGATTAAATACAAAAAGTAAGTAAAGTGTGATCTCCCTTGGACTCCAGGTGGAATTCTTTGAAGGTTGGAAGCCTTTGTCGCCTCTCCAATTGGCTGTGGAGGAAGTGATGTCGGAATAGCTTGAATGAGGCCTCTATTTATAGATATCGAACCTGTTACGGCGTAACCAATAAAGGTGTTACGCCGTAACCAACTTACACGGCATTCCATAATTAAGCAGCTGTTACGGCGTAACCAGATATGGTGTTACGCCGTAACCTTCATATAACTTCCATATGTACGTGATCTTCATTCCATATTTGTGGATCTTCATGGTTACGGCGTAACTGGATAAGGTGTTACGCCGTAACTATAACTTTGACAAGATTTCCTTCCAAATATAGGGTTACGGCGTAACTAGATATATATAGGGTTACGGCATAACCATATATATTGTTACGCCGTAAAGTTTTCCTTGATCTTTCGAGTACTTGCTTAATTTATGTACGGCGTAACCATTTTGGTGTTACATCGTACATTCTTCAGAATTTACATTTAAGTCCTTTTTAACCTTGTTCTTGTCATTTCCTGTATTTCACCTAAAAATACAAAATACAGAAATATCTGTTTTGAGTGTTAGTGAAACATTTGCAGGTATTTTAGGGGGTATTTTGCCACCAAAAAGTATTAAATATTTGATGTTATCAAATATCCCCCCACTTGACTTCTGCTTGCCCTCAAGTAGAACCTGTTAAAACATTTCATAAAAAGGAGGTTTATGATGCTCAACCCGACGGGTTCGTTGATCCTGATCATCCAGAGAAATTTTATGTTGGGATTCTAGATTTGATGAGACAAAATAAATAAAAGAATGAAACAAAAGGATCAGAATCGTCATTAAAGAATTCTTCAAGCTGGTGGAGAATTATGGAAGATTTGGTCAAAGATATCAAAAGATGAAGATTCTGGAAGATCTCCTTAAGAAGATAAAGATAACAGAAGATATTTCTTAATGTTTAAAATATTTACTTGTTTATATCTTTATGTTAACTTCCTTTGTAAGTCATGATCTCTCTATATAAAGAGATCATAGACACATAGTTTTAGTGTGCCAAAAAGTGTATGTGTGTGCACCAAAGGTGTAAAACGTGTGTGTGTGGGTTTACACGTCCCACAGGAAGATGTAGATGCTAGCATATGTTTTAGCCCCAAGGTCATTAGTTTGATCCTGTTGATGTAACTGTCTTACCATTGATAAGGTAAGATTGGGGCTTGTAGTAGTCATTGTATAAAGATGATGATGAAACCTTGTTAGGCAATAATAAAGAATGTTCTTATTGTTTATTCTGCTATACATTCTATTGATCTTTGTTATTGTTCATCCTAGATTAAAGTTCTAAACAAACTGAGCTTAAACGATAGTATGGTTTCCACAATTGGTATCAGAGCCATGTGGCTCGTGATATCTAAGATACAAGGTTCTGGTTTGAAGGTTTTCTATTTTCTTTTTCGGTAAACTATTCAAATTGGGTGAAACTAGGGTTTACAAGAAACCCTAGTTCAATACAAGCAGCATGTATTGAAGCTTCAAAGGTAGCGTGGGTGTTTCAATTTATGAGTACAACAGGTACGTTTGATATAACAATGGAAGTTTATTCTTCTAATATACATAATGCTGCTGTTGGTCGTGATTCTTAGTGCTGCCAGTTCATGAAGTTATTACTTTTATCAATTATACTACTGCTTGTGTACTTAATGCTGCTCGTTAATACTGCCAACGTATACTTAGTGCTGCTTCTTGGTATTACTACTGTTTTTCTTGTTTACTGCTACTAATTGTGCTTGATTGCGAGTTGTTAGATGGATGAAACATATATAACCTAAGACACCAACCGAGTGAACTCGGTAATAACCGAGTCAACTCAGTCCAGTTTACATCTTGAACAAAAACCACAACAATTCGACATCACAAACAAATCCAAACCACTTCTAACCCATCCTCCTCAAATAATTACAACCTCTAAAATCACAGCTCTAACAACAAAGAAAACCAAGTCAACTCGGTTATAACCGAGTTAACTTGGCTCTGGTTGAACTCAGATCCTCACAACACTAACAACATCAACAACATACCACCACACTCAAACCAACCTCATCTAATTCCAAACCTTCATCTACTCAAATCCAAACAGCCTACTACCCATTCTCCTTTACAACACCACACATCAAAACTAAAAAGAAAAAACAATAAGATCTCAGGTTATGTTGTGTTCGAATCTCAAATAAAAGTCTAATATCTTAAAGATCTTTATAAACCGAACAAACACATTCATCATCGATCTTGACTCAAAACAAAATAAAAACAAACCTACCCGAGATCATTCGAATGATCTTGAAGCCGAAACATATTTATTTTCATGGGTTTTTGATTATATGAAAAGGAATAGACAAAGGGTGTTTGCTATTCGAGTTCTTGGTTTATCTGCGTATGAATGGAGTAACAGAGGTGTGGATTTATGATTGATTCTCAAAGAGATAGAAGAGTTTATTGTCAGGTTTGGTGAGTGTTTTTCGAGATGGAAAGATAAGGTGGGTTACTGTGAGTGAAAGAATGAGAGAGGCGGAGATATCTGTGTTTTGAGATTAGGGTTACAATGTGTGAACTGTTGGATAAATAATAGTTATATACCCTAATCGGTGTACATTAGACTTTACAACAAAAGGAAATTGGGCCATATCCGTTTTTAGAAAATTTGGGTTGTAATTTTTTTTTGATATGAGTTGATTTTATTATTGGCAGTGTATACATTCGTGATTACTTATTAATGCTGCCAGGAATATAAGTACCGCTAGGAGTTAAAAGTAGTTAGTTACTACTGCTAAGGTAAAAGTAGTTACTACTGCTTGGGCTTTATGGATTTAATACTGCTAGCTTTATTAGATATCGGATAACACACATGGTTTGGATCTCGTATTGAATAGGATGCTTCGTTTAAGGGGAAGCTAATAGATTGATTTGGTTTAAATCTTCTTAAATGTTTAAAGGCTTGTATTTATTGGATTAATTGGTTACGAAGAAGGTTAATTATCACTTATTTGGAGTTGAAGTGAAGTTTCACAGGTTTGTGTTCTTATCATATCTCAAATGGATTACAACATTTGGAGATAACTTGTTTGTGCTTAGAAACGATGTGACAAAGACTTGACGAATCTAGCAAAGGTGTGTGATCTAACTTATGGTGCTCAATGCTCACATTTGCTATCACTTTGGTTTGGTGTCTCATAGAAGATGAGGATATCTACTTATATTTCACAGATTTATTTATAAGTTTGGAGTCACGTGGATAGTACAAGATATAAGACACAAGTTTGGGTTGTTCTACTTCAGCATCAAGTTCGTTATAGTTGGTTTTCTTCATCAGTAATCAGTACATAGAGCCTACAGAATTGATGATTCAAGAGATGGTTAACATATGGGTTTCAGGGGAAGCTTATTGTTAAAATGTTTAACCATTTACATGCGACATTGAGGTGAAGGTTTTTACTACTGCTAGTCATTATTACTACTGCTAGTGTGAGTTTCTATTACTCAAGTTAATTTTTCTTATTGTGCTTAATGGTGGGTAATTTGAGGAGATAGAAGGCTTGGATTAGAAGTGTGATATTGGTTTGTAGTGGTCAAGATCAAAGTTGCTTATATTCATATGTCCCCTATTGGATTATGACAAAAAAGGGAAGAAATATTAACAGGTTGCAACTTATAGATCCTTGGTGTGGCATGTTACAAAGGAAGTCTGAATTAAGAAGATTTTGTTTCATTCAGGGAGATGATTACATCTTAACTTCAGGGGAAGCTTTGGCTTTATGATGAAGTTCGTACACGACTTGTTTGTTTTGTCATCATCAAATAGGGGAAGATTGTTGGGATTCTAGATTTGATGAGACAAAATAAATAAAAGAATGAAACAAAAGGATCAAAATCGTCATTAAATAATTCTTCAAGCTAGTGGAGAATTATGGAAGATTTGGTCAAAGATATCAAAAGATGAAGATTCTGGAAGATCTCCTTAAGAAGATAAAGATAACAGAAGATATTTCTTAATGTTTAAAATATTTACTTGTTTATATCTTTATGTTAACTTCCTTTGTAAGTCATGATCTCTCTATATAAAGAGATCATAGACACATAGTTTTAGTGTGCCAAAAAGTGTGTGTGCACACCAAAGAAATTGTGTCACCAAAGTGGTAAAAAGTTGAGTGGTGGGTTTTAGCACGTCCTACAGGAAGATTGTAGATGCTAGCATATTGTTTAGCCCAAGTCATAATTTGAATCCTGTTGATGTAACTGTCTTACCATTGATCAGGTAAGATTGGGGCTTGTAGTAGTCATTGTATAAAGATGATGATGAAACTTTGTTAGGCAATAATAAAAAATGTTCTTAATGTTTATTCTGCTGTGCATTCTATTGTTCTTTGTTATTGTTCATCCTAGATTAAAGTTCTAAACAAACTGAGCTTAAACGATCGTATGGTTTCCACATTTTACCGTCTAAGGAAAGCTCTATATGGATTGAAGCAAGCTCCAAGAGCCTGGTATGAAGAACTCTCAAAATTCCTGATGTCCAAAGGTTTTACTAAAGGTATTATTGACCCTACCCTGTTCACGATAAGATATGGGGAGGACATTCTAATTGTGCAAATTTATGTCGATGACATTATTTTCGGGTCTACAAACCCAAAATTTTCTAAAAAATTTGAAAATTTAATGCACAGTAGATTTGAGATGTCCTTAATAGGGGAAATGAAATTCTTTTTAGGACTTCTGATCCACCAATCCGAAAGAGGTATCTTTATTAATCAGGCCAAGTACGCTTTAGAAATACTTAAAAAGCATGGTATGGATAAATGTGACAACATTGGTACACCAATAGCTACTAAACCTAAACTGGATGCAGACTTGAGTGGAACACTCGTTGACCAAACATAATATCATAGTATGATAGGGTCACTCATGTATCTGACCTCCAGTAGACCAAATATTGTGCAAGCAGTATGCTACTGTGCATGTTATAAAGCAAGACAAACAGAAAAGTACCTCAAAGAGGTTAAAAGGATCTTTCGATACCTAAGGAGAACCATCAATATAGGACTCTGGTATTCAAATGATATAATTTTTGACTAATCCCTTTCAGATGCCAGATCACGCCAGATTGTCTTGAACACACAAAGCACTTCTGGAGGAATAACTGTTCCTAGGCGATAAGCCGTCCCCTGGAAATGTCAAAGAACATGTTTGTACTGCAATGTCCATATTGAGATCTTTTTTAAGCCCATCTAGGATATGTTTTTACAGATAATATAAAATATATGCATCGGAATATTAAAGAACAATATATTATCACAAAAGGTTTTTAATCCATACTTTTCCACCTTTGGGCCCAAATTCCTAAACCTTGGAGCGACTAACTAACTAAACTATTAATCTAACTACTAACTAAAAATTTGTACACACATACATTTTTCTAGACTCTTATTAGGAGAGCTCTATGTTATTCTGATGCCTAAAATCATATGCCTGATACTCATTTATATTACTAGAGATACTCTAGTTTACAAAGGATAAGAATAAATTACAAAGATAAGAACAATAATATATTCCTAACTATAATTATAATCTTCGTATCTTTATCTTTCTTAAGGAGATCTTCTGAATCATCAAATCTTCCCATCTTTTGAAGAATTCTTCTTTGCATTTTAAAGTCCTTTTGGTTTTCATTCTTTATTCCACATTGGTCTCATCAATCAAGAATCCCAACAATCATCCCCTATGTTGATGATGACAAACAAACAAAGTCGTGTACGAACCTTCATCATAAAGCCAAAAGCTTCACCCATGAAGTTGAGATGTGATCATCTTCCTGAATGAAACAAAAACTTCCCCTTTCCTTTGTAATCTGCCATGTCACCACACATAATAAGCTGCAAATCATATCTCTGTAATCTTCTTCCCCTTTTTGTCATAATCCAATAGAGGTCTTTTATAGATATGCAACTTGGATCATAACAACTACAAATCATATACTACAACTACTAATCCAGCCTTCAAATGACTCAAATTGCCCACCATTACACATAATAAGAAAAATGAATCTCAGTAGTAGAAATATAAACTAACAATAGTAATAATGATCAGCAGTAGTAACGAAACACTTCATCTCAAGTAGTGCATGAACATATCCTAATGGTTAAACATTTTTGACAATAAGCTTCCCCTAAAACCCATATGTTAACCATCTCTTGAATCTTTAAATTTTGTAGGCTCTTTGTAATGATCACTGATGAAGAAAACTAAGTATAACGAACTTGATGCTGAATAAGAAATAACCAAAACTTGTGACTTATGTCTTTTACTATCTACGTTACACCAATACGCCATACCAAGACCATAGTATAAAGTAGAATCTGCAATCTCTTACAAAATCCTCATCATAATGAGACATGCTAAGCACAACAACGTAACTCCTTAAGTATGCAAAGTGATCATTGAGCACCATAAGAAAAAATCACACACCTTTGCTAGATTGGTTAAGTCTTGGTCACACCATTAAAAACACAAACAATTTACCTCCTGCTAAAACGTATGATAAAACACAAACTCAAATAATTCCCACTTCCAACTTCAAATAAGTGATAAATAATCTCCTTCGTAAACCAATTAATCAATTAATACGACCCTTTAAAATCTATTAAGACATGTAAACTAATCCAAAACCAACAACCTTGGTTTTTGTTTAGTACAGACATCCATCATGTGACAACTGATAACGGCAAAGAATTGGCGTACAAACTTTCATAGCCAGCAATACAAACACTCAACTGGCAAGTAAAACTGTCAATCCTGTATGCGTCCTTTAGCGTACAAACATAATGCTAGCAGTGTTAAATCAAGAAGCTTGCAATAGTATCCTTTTAACCCGGGCAGTATAAACCAACTACTTTTTAACGCTAGCAGTATTAACACACTCCATTTACCCCGGCAGTATTAATGTTTAAACTAGCAGTACTAAGTGTAAACTTTCAATACAAGAGCAGTAGTAACTAATGATAACAGTATTAACTCTGGTTACTACTGTTCTTTTCCCAAAACTTATACTTGAACCAACAGTTTTATCAAGAACCAGCAGTATTAACCTCTTAAGGGAACAAACAAAAACCCTTAAATTTAGAATCATAACAGATTCCATTCACAAATCATACCTGTTTTTTCTTGATGTCTTCAATACCTAAACGTGAATCATCGTGTGCGCCTTTAAATCCACCTTGTTAGTATCGTGACAACATAGTATCGTGACAGCAACATAAACATAAACCAAGCAGTACTAATTTATCTTTTGAGCCCAATGCCAGCAGTACTAAATAAAACAAGCAACACTAAACAATCAGTAAACTGTCACTGTGTCGTCATTGACAATGGTAGAAACGAGGAAGCGCAACAATATAAACATAATAACGACTGTTTAAGAATACTTTTTTTGAAGTATCCAGACGACACCTTTTTAGTGTCACAAAGTTGTCACGAATCCATCACAAATTAAACAAACTCTCTCCATCCTCCCAGGCTTTTTTGTGAACGCATGAGTGTCACTAATCTTCACTAATAAAATTTGTAGCAGTATTAATAACATAACGAGCAGTATTAATTCTTCTTGGATTCTGATCTTTATGCACGTGTTTAATAAATGACCAAACCCTAGACAAATTAGGGTTTTCATGAATCTACAAACAGCTTTCATTATTCACTCATACTAGGGTTAACAGAAAAGTACCTCAAAGAGGTTAAAAGGATCTTTCGATACCTAAAGAGAACCATCAATATAGGACTCTGGTATTCTAAGGATTCTAGTTTTGAACTAATAGCCTTTTCAGATGCCGATCACGCCAGATGTCTTGATACACACAAAAGCACTTCTGGAGGAATACAGTTCCTAGGCGATAAGCTAGTCAGCTGGATGTCAAAGAAGCAGGATTGTACTGCAATGTCATATGTGGAGATCGTTTTAAGCCCATCTAGGATATGTTTTACAGATAATATAAATATGCAGCGGAATATAAAGAACAATATATTATCAAAAAAGGTTTTTATTCCATACGTTTCCACCTTGCCCCAATTCTATACCTTGGAGCTACTAACTAACTAACTATTAATCTAACTACTAACTAAATGTGTACACACATACGTTTTTCTAGTCTCTTATTGGGAGAGTTCTATGTTTTCTGGATGCCTAAAATCATATGCCTGATATCTCTTTATATACTAGAGATATCTAGGTTTACAAAGGATATGAACAAATTACAAAAGATAAGAACAAACAATATCTTCCTAACATATAATATTATCTTCTGTATCTTTATCTTCTTAAGGAGATCTTCTGAAATCTTCAAAATCTTCCATCTTTTGAAGAATTCTTCTTTTGCATTTTAGTCCTTTTGTTTCATTCTTTTATTCACTTGGTCTCATCAAATCAAGAATCCCAACAATCTTCCCCTATTTGATGATGACAAAACAAACAAAGTCGTGTACGAACTTCATCATAAAGCCAAAGCTTCCCCTGAAGTTGAGATGTGATCATCTTCCTGAATGAAACAAAAACTTCCCCTTTCCTTTGTAACCTGCCATGTCACCACACATAATAAGCTGCAAATCATATCTCTGTAATCTTCTTCCCCTTTTTGTCATAATCCAATAGAGGTCTTTTATAGATATGCAACTTGGATCATAACAACTACAAATCATATACTACAACTACTAATCCAGCCTTCAAATGACTCAAATTGCCCACCATTACGCACAATAAGAAAAATGAATCTGAGCAGTAGAAATATAAACTAACAGTAGTAATAATGATCAGCAGTAGTAACGAAACACTTTCCCTCAAGTGGTGCATGAACATAACCTGATGGTTAAACATTTTTGACAATAAGCTTCCCCTGAAACCCATATGTTAACCATCTCTTGAATCTTCAATTCTGTAGGCTCTATGTAATGATTACTGATGAAGAAAACTAAGTATAACGAACTCGATGCTGAAGTAGAATAACCCAAACTTGTGTCTTATATTTTGTACTATCCACATGACTCTAAAATCATACGTAGACCAAAGTATAAGTAGACCACAATCTCTTGACAAAATCCTCAACTATATGAGACACTGAGCACTACAACATAACTCCTTAAAGTGATAACAAATGTGAGCATTGAGCACCATAAGAGAAATCACACATTGCTAGATTTTGCAAGTCTTCATCACAGCATTGAAAACACAAACAAGTTACCTTTAAACGTCGTAAGCCGTTTAGGATATGATAAGAACACGTACCCAAGTAATTCCACTTCATCGTCAAATAAGTTATTGGTATGTGCTTAATTACACATACCTTTTTACCTTTAAAAACGAGCTAAAATAACCAAAAACGGACTTAAAATGCCAAATATA
>BQNB010000856.1:28375-125875 GCA_026074375.1 Tanacetum coccineum
GAGAGTTAGCACAATGTCCACCTTATCTGGGCATACTTTCAGCCCCTTAGAGCTGACTTTGTATCCTAGGAACATTCCTTCTTCTACCCCAAATGTACACTTTTTAGGGTTTAGTTTCATGTTAATTTCTCTTCGAGTTTTAAACGTTTCTTCTATTTCTCTGACTATCTCGTCTTCCGTACGGCTTTTGATGACAAGGTCATCCACGTACACTTCTAGATTTCTGCTAATCTGCTTATGGAACGCTTTATCCACCAGACGTTGATAGGTTGCCCCAACATTCCTTAGACTAAAAGGCATTTTAGTGTAGCAAAATATCCCTTGGCTTGTGATGAATGCAGTTTTTTATTCATCCTCCTTTGCCATTTGTATTTGATGATAGCCTTTATATGCATCTAAAAAGCACTTGAAAGGGAATCCGCACAAGGATTCTACCTTTTAGTCTATTTCCGGTAGCAGATAACTGTCCTTTGGACATGCTTTGTTTAGATCTTTGAAATCGACACACATCCTCCAACAGTCATCATGCTTTTTTACCATTACTAGGTTGGATAGCTAGTCATGGTAGTGTACTTCCTTCATTATTCCTGCCTCCACGAGTTTCCCAACTTCCTCTTGTATGGCCCGGTTTCTGTCAGCCGCTTGGCCTATTTTCTTTTGTCTAACCGGAGAACATCCCTCCTGCACGTTTAGGCGATGTTTCGTAATGTGTCTTGGGACGCCAGTCATATCTGCAGGCTTCCAAGCAAAAATGTCCAAGTTCCGCTGGAGTAGTCCACACAACTTGTTGCGGCCTTCCTTGGTGAGGGTAGAACCAATCATTACTGTTTGTTTTGGATATTCCGGGTTTATTGCTACTTTGATTCTTTCTTCTATCATTGGCTTGGTAGTTGATGGGGATTCTTTAGGTCCGGAGACTACCGCGCATTCCAGCGAAACCAACTTGCTACTTTTTAGGGTAATCACTCCTCCTTCCACGAGGATCTTTAGCATTCCGTGAGCTGTTGATGGAACTGCTTGCAATTTTTTGACTCCTAGTCTTCCAATAATTCCATTGTATGGAGACGATGACCTTACAACCATGAAATTTATCCAGGACGACGCAGAGTGTTCTTCATCTCCAATCTTAACCAACAGTTGTATTTGCCCTATTGGCCATATTAGTTCACCATTGAATCCATTCAAAGGGGTAGTGGCTGGTATCAATTGTTTTCTAATTTCCGGACGGAGTCGGTTAAAGCAATGTTTATACAAAATTTCGGAGGCTGATCCGCCGTCCACATACATACGGTGTACACAGTGGCCTCCTATTTCCGCCTCTATGATCATTGGACCTTCCATTCCTTCATCTTCCCCAGGGGTGGAAAAAAGATTTATGGATTAGGAGAGAAACTCTATGTAATCCTTTATCTAGCCACCCTTTCCCAGGGTTGAACCATTAGGATAGATAAGGCTTTATCCTTCCCGGAAGTTTCTCCTTTCTTTGTCACCCTAGGCTGTTCCTTCCTGTTGTTTTGTTTAAGTTCCTTAATCAAATATGACAGCTTTCCTGCATTTAGCATTTCCTCAATCTGCTTCTTCAGGTGCATACATTCATCCGTGTTATGTCCTACTTTACCATGAAACTCGCAAAATTTTGCATGGTTTCGTTTCTCAACCGGGGTTGTCATTGGTGGCGGAGCTTTAAATTTTCCTTTGTCTAAAGCGAAAATTTCTTTGGGGGTTTGTGTGAGTAGGGAGAACCGATCCTGCTTCCTTTTCGACATTTGTTGGTTCCGGTAGCCTCCTTTTTTGAAATTTTGCTTTTGGTTAGCTTCTTGATGTTTCCATGATGAGAATGGCTTCTTCCGTTCACGGTTAAAGGCTGCTACCTCCCCTCAGAGGAATGCTGTAGTTACTCTCATTATTTCATCTACTGACTTTGGAATTTTGTCATGTAGTCTCTTGATTAGTTCGGGGTTTGTAATCCCGTGCATGAATCCGGAGATTTTCATGCATTCCGGAGCTCCCTTCACGTCCCTGCATTTAAGTTTGTACCTCCACATGAATTCTTCCGTAGATTCCCCGTCTCTCTATCTGATGTTGAGGATTTCGACCGGGTCTTTAATGCATTTCTTCTGCTGGAGGTAGTTTTCTAAAAATGCTTTCTTTAAATCATCATAACTGTCAATTATTTCTTTTGGAAGATCATCAAACCATACTCTGGCATTTCCAGCAAGTGTGGAATTGAACATGTGACACCATGTTGGCATTGCCCATCGTTCCGTCTTGGCAGCGGACTGGAAAATGTTTAGGTGATCTTCTGGGTCTTCGCTTTCGTCGTATGTCTTGATGTGACTAGGCATTCGGGTCTTTGGGAAGTCAAAGTAGCGGATCCGAGAAGTGAAAGGATCTGTTTCTTCACATACCTATGGTTGGGATAGATCGTCCTTAATACTCAACTTTTGCCTTTTTAATTTTGACTTCCAGTTACCTCCCGCGCTGCCTTCTTCTTGAGCGGATTCCGTTCTTCTTGAGGATGCTCTCTTGGTATAACGCCTCTCGGAAGCGGACTTCGTTGCTCTCGAACGAGAGTTTTGGTGGCAACTTTCAGTGTCTCTGCGGCTACTGTGGTGTGACCGATGCCTTGAGTCGTCTGAGTACGGATACACTTTTCCCCTTGTCTCCGAGCCTGTGGAACACACCTTTTTCCAACCTTTTGAACACTTCTTTTCTTTTCGGACCCTTTCTCTTAGGAGATTCGGGGCGGTCACGCCTTGGCTCAGGACTTCCGGATCTGCTGCCGACATGTCTTGGTCTGAGCCTTTCCTTGAGGCCCCTTCTTTTGATAGGTGTTCCTGACTCAGAATGACGTGATGTTTCCTAAAAATTGAGACGGGCTTTTACTGCTTTAAGTTTTTCTTGTTGCACCTTCTCCTGGTGTACTTTCTCAGCTATGATTGGCAGAATCTGATGGTAGTTCCTGTCGCAGTATTCCCGCAGGGCTTCATCGAAAATAAGCCTGCCCAGTTCCTACGGAACTGGCTCTTTCCCTAGCGTATTCCTTACGACGGACGTGGGCTGGCTAAGGGGAGTTTGTTCGTTAGTGCTCATGGCGAGTATTTCAGAAAACGCGGTTGTATTCGCGTGTCCCACAGATGGCGCCAACTTGTTAGTACAAAATAGGTAATGGGTTAAAAGGGGTGGATCTGGGAGGTTGTTGGGCCAGGCCCAATGATGAGATCTTGTACTAAATCAAGTAATGAAATGATTCCCTGCACAATGAAAGGTAAACCGTTAGTCTTACCGTGAGGACGGACCCCACGATTGGACTCCGGTGTAAGAGTAAGTAAACATATCTGTCAGAAAATGTCAGAGTATATGTGTGTGTAATGTGGTTAGAAAAATACCTTGTGGGGTGTCAGAGTACCCCTTTTTATAGGTGAGTCAAATATTAAGTTTTCCTAATATCTTGCTTATATATGTTAGTGGGCCGAAGTGGGACCCTTGTCGGGCAAGGATCCGCTTATAATCGTGTCTTGCGGACTTGGGCTTGTTTAGCAGACTTCCGCTTGTCTTGCGGAAGCATCCTATGGAAGCTTTCCGTCCATCTTGCTGTCTCCGGACCGTATCCAGTTAGTCTGGGCTTAGTTTTGGTCCATTGTGTTTTGCGATTACTTTGTTGGGCTTGAGCCCATGTACAATTTACTTAGTCCAGGCCCGGAGGCCTGTTATACGTATAATACGTCATCAAACCATGAAATCCAAAATGACCGATTACATCAAAACCAACGCATACTAGACTAAAATACATTAGACGTTCAACAACTTAACGTATTAAAGACACGACTTGCATTCAATTAAAAAAAATGAAAAGTCACAACAAGGAGATTATATAGTACCACAAGAACCTCGTAAAGATTATTGCAAGATTTGGAAACAATAATGTTTGATTAATTAATCATGCAAACATTTAATGTCTTTGATCATTCCAGATAAGACTCATAACATAAATGATAAAATTTTCATATTACTAGTATTATTTTATTATTTTCAATAAAGTATCTCCCCCCTTTGCCAACAAAACCAAGATAAATAGACCACATGTATGTAAACCTTATAATAATAACATTACAAAAACACCCTTTTTTCCCACAATCTCTCAATCGCCATTTCAAATTCTGCAACAAGATTTCATGGAAGACATTGGTGATGAATACAAGCACTACTGGGAAACCAATATGTTTCTCCAAAACGAAGAATTCGATAGGTAATATATACTCACTGATTCATAACCATGTATTGTACGCATCTTACAACCGAGTTTGAGCCAACTACATATAACACTAATATCTTATCTCACACAAAACTCATGAGACTCGTGCTGAGTTTTGTGTGAGATATATGTACGACTATATATCATACATGACTTTATGATTTCTTAAGGTTCTTATGCAATTTTTGACATATAGTTGGGGAGGATTAGAAGAAACATTTTCGGGGTACTATGACTCGAGCTCACCCGATGGACCGCAGTCGTCGGCAGCCTCGAAAAACATTGTGTCCGAACGGAATAGGAGGAAGAAGCTTAATGATAGGCTGTTTGCACTTAGAGCCGTGGTCCCCAACATTAGTAAGGTGTGGACCTTCATACAATCATACTCGTTTTTTAATCTTATAATAAGTGGACTGTCGCATCACTTTTTTATTCATCTTTATGGTGTGCAATATGGCACATATTTTGCCAACCAAATTTCATTTATTCGTTTTTGGCAAGTTAGGTTTGATCATTGTATGGTATTAATTTATTTCTATTTTTAGATGGATAAAGCTTCAATAATTAAAGATGCAATTGATTACATTCAACATTTGCATGATCAAGAGAGGGTTATTCAAGCGGAGATAATGGAACTCGAGTCGAGAAAACTGGAATCCGGGGCCTTTGATTATGATCAAGAGATGGCGTTTATGTCGACCGAAAAATCGAAGAAGAAAAAAGCTGAACAATCTTTTGATTCTGGTGAGTCGTCGAGGGCATATCCGGTCGAAATACTTGAAGTAAGTGTTAATTTCCGACCTCAAACAATATTTTGTCATGTCTTACATGCTTGTACTTGTACTTAGATTGTCGTATTTATATGGTTTGATAGATTGTCGTATTTATATGGTTTGATAGTTAAAAGTGTCGTACGTTGGAGAAAAGACGGTTTTGGTGAGTTTGAAGTGTAGGAAAAGAAGAGACACAATGGTTAAGATTTGTGAGGTTTTCGAAACTTTGAAGCTCAATGTTGTAACGGCTAATGTAACTGCTTTTTCTGATACCCTTTTCAAGACACTATTCATTCAGGTGACTTCTTCTAACTTTACTTAAACTAAGTAACTTACTTGGCGTTTGTTGATATTAATTTGGATAAGATGACAATCTTCATGAGATGCCAATGTATCCATTTATGGAAATATTAATGATTTTGTGGGTGCTTTCTAGAAAATTATGGTAGTGGATGAGTTTTAAAATTAGAAATATATGATCTCTTAATAATTAAATATCTCATTTTGAATTACTAGTAGGGTATCCTAAGAGCACGGGGTATGGTAACGCCGTGCTCGGCGTTGAGCCTACGTGGCTCCGGCGTCGCCGGCGTTACCACACCCGGTGTCAACGTTGGCCAACGGCGTTGGTCTCGGCGTCGAGTCACCAACGCGCGTTGGTATGTATTTTCATTTTTTTAAAACTGAATATTTGTGTTGTGTTTGTGTGTGTTTGTGTGTGTGTGTTTTATTAACTGTGTGTTTGTGTGTGTGTGTTTGTGTGTGATACAACGAAGAAGAAAGAGGGATGGGGAAGAAGGGTAGGCCCAATTTCCTTTTTTTTTTGTTTCGTTTTTAATTTTTTTAAATTATAATATATATTTTTATTAAATAAAGAAATATTTAGTTATAATTTAGTTTGGTTAAAAATTGGAAGGAAAAAAAAGCGGCGGGTCTCAAAAAGTGGTGTTAATGGTGTTATGGTTACCTGGGTATTTTGGGTGTTGGTGTTATGGTGTTAAAGCTGATGTGGCGCTGATATGACGGTGTTAATGGTGTTACGATACCTTGTGCTCTAATAAAATTTAATTTTCAAAAGGAAGAAGACGTACGTGAAGTAGAATACAAATGACTCAACATAATTAAATACGTATGGATTAAGTAAATTATGTTTAAAATAAAGCTTAGTTAAGGCCTGAGAAGTTGTCATAGACTTAAGTAATAAACTATATTTTAGTAGGTGGTTCAGTGGTTGAGACCAAGCTGTTAAGATCGCGAGTAAACTTGTATGATCGTACGATCCTACTAGCTAAAATCGTGTAGTATCGAGACATAAGATCGTATGTGAGGTAGGATCGTAAGTATGATGTTGAGATCGAACGTAAGATTGTAGGATCGCTACACGATCCAAGTTTACCTAAGTCCATATAGATTTTACTGTTTTCTATCTTTTAATTAATCACTTCTTGTTTAAGCCGAAAAAAAGTAATAAGTAAGTGACGTTTTATTTTCTTATTAAATTATACATACTTTTTCCTAAATCTTAATATCAAGAAATAATATATTGAATTCTTTTTCTCGTCACTTGAGTCAAAGATCTGATTACACTATAAGCATACTTGAAGCTTTTGTTCTTGATATTATAAAAAAAATAAATTATAGCATACTTGTATTTTTTATTTTTTTTAACGGCAAATGGAATTTTATTAAAAAAGGGCTAGAAAGAAACTAGCAGACGAAATACACGCAAAAACGATCCAACAAACAAATAACGAAAAGGAACAGAAAAACTCTAACGAAACGAACTCGCAAAACAACCAAAGGCTATTAGAATAAGAAAGATCCCACCATGGCGCCAACTGAAATAACTCCCATGAACGAAACCTATAACAATACCCGATGCTTCATACCAAAAAAGAGATCTAACCACATCCTTTGTTTTTTTCGATAAGGCATTATGAAAGAAGAATAACTTCTTTAACGTTTTTGCCATAATACTCCAAACTCTGAAGATCGCTATGTAAAAATAATCTTTCCACGAACGTAGAGCGTTCGAGAGAGAACAACCCGTGTATATTCCATTTGGGGTCTCTATCGCACCATCGGTTATCAGAAACACTACTATCTCGTCGCTAGTTAGAGGACCAATAAAATCAATCCACTGAAGAAACCAGACTCAACAGCAATATTTAAAATCATAACCCGGAAGGTGTAGATTGAGGCGCAATGATGAGATCATTTTCCATGAGCAATAACTTGCGTAACATCCTCAATTGTCATCAGTAGTAACCTTACCACACATCACCCTGATAGATTAACTGCCAAGAATCTCACCGCTATCAACTTCAAAATCGATTTCCATGCAAAACCAAAATACACCCATCATTAAACAACTCGAATCATCCACGAATCTCCGCCTTCATCAAAGGAGTCCACAGATCACTATCCTCCCCACGAACATCTTCCACTCGCAAAACCCGACTAGAAGGCTGACACCGCATCATTGTTAACATTCTAGGGGAATCTGAATCAACAACTCCCGACATCCAAATGCTCCCCATTTCAAACTTTCATCCAAACTAGGACCCGTCTGCAATCCACCTTAACAGAAGGATTAGACTCGGAATTAGACTCCATCGATTCACATAATGGGCGCGCCAATATGCAAACTCAGTAGCGATAATACGTTAAGTCCGATTACGATATGAAACTATAAAGGACTCTAATCACACGATGTAAAGACTTCAGTAAGGACAACAAACCTTCCCATGAGACTTTGTCCATCACTTACCATAAGTCCGTACACACGCTGCTGTCCTCCCCACCGAACCACTCCAACTTCTTATAAACCTCTGGAGCCCATGATTCAATGGCCAGACCCAACCAGGTCTATTCCAAACACATCTTTTCATCTGAAATAAAATCGTAAGAAACGTCTTTTGAATCCTCCAAAAATTACTCTTGTTGTAACGCCTTTGAAGTCTGACCTTTCCACTTGATCATAGATATCGAATTCCAACCAATACCAACGTCCCCATACATATCTAAGACCAACATCACGAATCTCAGAAGACATATGTTTTTAGAAGATCTGAAATGGACACTTAAATCTTAACATTTAGCAAGAATTACACGCTCCATACCCATCCAAATCAATACAATCGTCTACCGAGATAGAACATCACCGCTTTCATACCCGCTTCCTTATATACCTTGTTTTACAATCCGACACCCCCACATATTCGCTCCAGCATACTTGTACCGAATTTTTTCCCCCGACATGGTCCCACAGATTTGTTGCCGCAGGACCGCTTTTGCATACAGTTAAAAGACTGAAAAACATTTTCGTTGATACTGAAAAGATTGAAGTTTCGAACCTACACTAGGTTTGTGCCGCCCCAGAACGTTCCACCAGGGTCTATTATAAGTCGAACCATACTTCGCCACTTCGCAAATAAATGAAAACCAACCCATCCAATGCGTTCTTAGATTGAAACTAACTGATTGATATCATTAACTGTTTATAAAACGACAAACCAAATCGATGACCCCGATTTGATCTCTTGTTTAAGCCGAAAAAAAGTAATAAGTAAGTGACGTTTTATTTTCTTATTAAATTATACATACTTTTCCCTAAATCATAATATCAAGAAATAATATATTGAATTCTTTTTCTCGTCACTTGAGTCAAAGATCTGATTACAAGTATAGCATACTTGATGCTTTTGTTCTTGATATTATAAAAAATTTAAATTATAGCATACTTGTATACATGATTATGTTACTTATAATTAGATAATTGGTTGTATTTTACAAGTTAATGGGTCTTAAGTCTGATCATGTTATCAATGTTCGCGTTCATGTTATCAAAATCATTATTTTATGAAGTAGTCACTTACAGGTGTCTATTATAGATTAATGTGCAACTCAATATAACAGATTAATTAGTGGTGGTTTATGTATGAAAATATGAATATTCTGGTATTATGGGTCATATGTTTTGAGACGGTTTTAACTCATGTTATGTAATCTTATTCAACTAAATCGCTAATGTAATGATTAAAACTTGACTTTTTTGTTTTTTACCGGAGTATTATTTTGGTGTTTCAAATTTGAACATTGACATTTCAAGAGGATATAATATGAATTTATTTTTTATGTTGAGTAGAAATGCAAAACAGTTTGATTCGTTTATTCTTTCTTTACAAACATAATAAATTGGTAGGATTTTACGATCTCGATATGATTTTATAATCTCGATCTTACAAAGATAAACATGATCATAGGTAAGATCTGGATCTTAATAGCCTTGGTTGAGACTTGAAGAGATTATTATTAATATGCTTAAATTCGTGGTCAAGTAACAACCATATGCCATTTTCTTTATTTAGCTTCTCAATAAATATGATCCCATGATTGTAGCATTTTGTGGGCCAAATATAAGTAGAATTATTGTTAGTTTGCACAAACGAAAATTTTACGTTTTAGAATCATGATGAATATGAAATTGGGTTATACCTTTGTTGAAAGAATGAAAAAAATTCTGGTTTTATAGTTCATGTACGACTATATAATACGAGTACTAACATTTAGAATAATCTTTAAAAAATGTAGCAAATTTACTTTTTATTAGCATTTCATGTAAGTACATGTTGATAAAGTGTTTATGATATTGCCAATAACAAGCATAGTTGCCCGCGCGTTGCTGCGGGGCGGTGTTTCTTTTATCATAGATGTGGGTGTTTTTTTAAGCATGATTCGCATTGATGCGGGGCATTAATTTTTTATTTTTTTTTGGTTTTATTTTTCCGGTCTCATGTTTAATAGTTTTTTTTATATGGGCTTATGTGTTGGGCGTCATAGCGCGGATATTTTTTGATCTGAATAAATCAGTAATTTTGTAAAAAAAATTTCTATTTTGTGCCGAACTAATTTTTTTTTTTTTTAAGTTGCCTACTTAAACACAAAAAAAAAAAGTTAAATGAGCCGGCCCAAAATGGCAGCCCAATGGGTTTTTTATATGGGCTTATGTGTTGGGCCTCATGGCGCAGATATTTATGTGTTGGGCCTCATGGCGCGGATATTTTTTGATCTGAATAAATCAGTAATTTTGTAAAAAAAAATTCTATTTTGTGGCGAGCAATTATTTATTTTTATTTTTTAAGTTGCCTACTTAAAAAAAAAAAAGTTAAATGGGCCGGCACAAAATGGCAGCCCAACGGGCCGGTTACTGTAGCTACTGTAGCAAAGTGGTCCCTTTCATAGTATATGTATATAACAAGCAAGATTACCCGCGCGTTGCTGCGGGCGTTAATTTTTTATTTTTATTTATTTATTTATTTTTATTTGTTTTTTCGCGCGTTTTTTTTTGTTTAATAGTGTAAGTTTATTTTTCCTTGCACGTTACTGCGGGGCGTTAATTTTTTTGTGCGTTGTTGCGTGTCATTAATACTTTTTTTTATCCTTTAATTTTGTGCGAGTTTATTTTGTCGGTCTCATATTTAATAGTGCGGGTTTACTTTTTCAGTATCGTGTTTAGTAGTTTTTTTTATGGTCTTACGCGTTGTTGCGTCGCGTTAAAATTTTAGTTTTTTTATTTTTTATTTTTTTTGCGAATTTTTTTTTTGGTCTCATGGTGTAAAATGACATTGTTTAAGTCAATTCGGAAATGTTACCGCGGGTTTTTTTTTATCTGAATGCGTCGGTACTTTTATAACATTTTTTCCTCCCTATTTTGTGCCGATAAATTAAATAAAAAAAAAACTAATTGGGTCGGGCTAAATTTTTTGGGCTTCTTTTTGGCCCAGGACTGTTGCAGTGCTACAGTGCTTAAAATGAATAGTGCACATAGGTGAAAAAACGGTGTCGTTTTAAATCTAAAATGTGTAAGATAGTAATGTTACCGCGGGTATTTTTTTATCTGAATGCGTCGATACTTTTGTAACATTTTTTTCCTCTCTATTTTGTGCCGACAAATTTAAAAAAAAAAAAAAAACTAATTGGGTCGGCCCAAATTTTTGGGCCTGTTTAAGTCAATTCGGAAATGTTACCGCGGATATTTTTTTACCTGAATGCGTCGGTACTTTTGTAACATTTTTTTCCTCTCTATTTTGTGCCAACCAATTTAAAAAAAAAAAAAAAACTAATTGGGCCGTCCCAAATTTTTGGGCTAAATTTTTTGGGCTTTTTTGGCCCAGTTTCAGTATAGTCAATTCGGAAATGTTACCGCGGATATTTTTTTATCTGAATGCGTCGGTACTTTTGTAACAATTTTTTCCTCCCTATTTTGTGCCGACAAATTTAAAAAAAAAAAAACTAATTGGGCCGGCCCAAATTTTTGGGCCTGTTTAAGTCAATTCGGAAATGTTACCGCGGATATTTTTTTATCTGAATGCGTCGGTACTTTTGTAACATTTTTTTCCTCTCTATTTTGTGCCAGCAAATTTTTTTTTTAGAAAAAAAAAAAAAAACTAATTGGGCCGGCCCAAATTTTTGGGCTAAATTTTTTGGGCTTTTTTGGCCCAGCACTGTAGCACTGTAGCTACAGTGCTTAAGATGAATAGTAAACTTGGGTCAAAAGCGACGTCGTTTAGATTGTCAAATGTGTAAGAGTATAATATAATTGAATTATAGAATTATTAAGATTTTTTTAACAGTGCAACATGGACGTTAAAGATTATGTTGCTCACAAAAAGGTGATGTCGATACATATTTTTGTCTTATACAGATTAAACAATCATTGTCTATAAAACAGTATATATACAACACGTTTATTTGAACTTGTAAAAAAATGAAATAGTTAAACCAAATTTTAACTTTTATTTGTCGTTTTACTCGTGGTACTTTTAAACGTTCATGAGTATTTTTAAAAGACACAAGTTTCATACTACTATAAACGAGTTGTTTGGGTGTAGATTGTCATGAAAGCAACTTTTATTTAAATTGTTTAGTATATGAATTCATATGAAATACTATGTATGTATATTCACTATCATAGACACTTAAAAACTTATATGTAGTTCTTTCATCTAAAGCAACACAGTTAAATGTATTGACGTGTATGTGTTACAGGCTGAAGAGGAAGAAATGGATCTCCTGAAGATACAAATCCATACAGCGATATCGGCTGTAAATGACCCTCCGAGTCCAATAAGCACCTAGAGACTATGCATCCATTTCCGTCTTCTAATATTAGTTTGAAAACGTTTCTATAAGGTATGCGGGTCATACATGGACATGTTTTCATAGAAATATCCGATGACCCGTATACTTTAGGGAAAACTGGAAGAAGAAGAAGATGCAAAGAATAAACGAGTGTATCCATCCTCACTCCCTATCTTTTTAGCGTTTACGTTGTACTCTACGTTTTTTCCCTTAGCTACCTAGGAGAGTTTTTCTTCTTGATTTTTTCCTGGTTTGTTTTTCCTCGAGAGGATACTTTTGTCCAGAGTATATCATTAAGATGGTCTCTTATAAGTTTCAGCTACTGATAAACTGCCAAAGGAAACAAATAGACAACACAACTTGTCATAATCTCAACAATTTCATGTCTCCTATAATAACACGATAAAAACGTGCAACTGTGACCTAAAAACACACAATTGACCAAGACTTTTGGAAATAGTAGTGACTAGTGTGGACGTTGAACAACCGAATTCTTTTTTCGTGTAGACTTGGTTTTATATTAAAACCCTTGATAAATTTTGCTTTTTGAATGTTTTACACAATCTTACTTTAGTTTTAGATGTGACAATCTACAAATCTTCCAAATCAGTTTGACATCCCTATTAGACGTTAGCTTTATCAGTGATTATGGGCTTTTTAAGTTTGTTAGAGTTAACCCACTTATATTGCATCTAGAATAATCCAAAACAGATAGTAATTGTTAGTTTTTTTTTAGAACGACTTGTTAGTTGTTAGTGGTTCAGGTTTAACTGTGACATCCAATTGGGCAGTATGCTGTACTCTGAACCCGTTTGTACTTCCTCCTATTCCGCTGAAGAGGTAATTGTTAGCTTTATTGGTAATTGTTAATTGATAAACAGGCAAGCGAAATTATACTTCCTTCGATCCCAACTTCTTCAATTCTTCCTTTTTTCAAGTTTGAGCCGAGACGCTAAAAAAATATCATATCACATAACTATAGAGTTTAAATCTTACGTGCATATCATATGATAATTTTTTAATCCGTTATTGTTATTGTGAATATTGTTCTCACTAATTGTTTCATAAAGTTCTTTAAAATATACATTGAGTTTATGTTGCAGATGTATATTTAGCATGTCATGGTTTGTCAATAATAATTTTTCGTCGTTGTAATTGTTAAGATTTTATAACTAGTTAAATCATTAACTACGAGTACGCAGCGGAGTGTATCTAGTTTTATCATATAGATTAACACATAATATAAGTAAACGATTACTTACCTCTTGATCTTGAATTTGAAACAAAGTAGTGGTTAAATTATCACCTCTACGGTTGCTCACACAATCACGTCAAACGAACACGTCTGGATGCTAGTCCAAACTCCACGTCACTCGAACACCTTGTGTTACTTCCTTCTTGAATCGAAAACCACAAGCAACCCTAGTTGCCTTAGAACTGAAAACCAAACAAACCCTACACTACAAGAATTCAAGCGAATAACCACGAACAGTTTTTATGGGTAAAAGGGCAAAATTCATGGGTAATTGATGAATACCCGCGGAATATCCATGAATCTGTTTAAACGGGGAAACCCTTCGAGGGTAAATGACTAGCCACGATTTTTTTGGCATGTGGGTAATGTTAACCACGACATTGTTTGTGGGCATTTTCATTTAATTCATGGGTATATGGTGCACGGGATCTTCTAAGCTACCATGAAAATACCCACAATTGTTGTGTGGGTAATCTGTGGGTATATTTAGCCAGCACATCATCCGTGGGTGTGTTCATTAAATCGATGGTAAAATGTTTCATGGGATTTTTTACATTACCACAAAAATACTCGCAAAAGTTTTGAGGGTAATTCAAGGGTACACATAACCCGCGATATAGTCGTGTGTAAATATTCAATGCTAAAACTTTCCGTTTTACCCATGATAATCATGGGTACACTTAACCACGGATATTTAAGTGTGAAAAAGCTAAAGGAAATATTAAAAGTTTACCCATAATAAGTTGTAGGAAAGCAAAGGGTAATGTTAGAAGTTTACCCACAATTGATAGGTAATATTAACCACAAAAATGTAGTGGCAAAACTTGCGGAATTTGTCAAGATACGATTTAATTGAAATTTATATGAAATATATGTATATTTTTAAATGTCATAAATTTTAAAAGAGCTGTAAAATATAAATTGGGCACCTCATAAATATAACAAACATAAACAACTTTATTAAACATAAACCTAAAATATCCAAAAGGAACCAACAACCTAACTTATTCAAAATAAAGCAAACAACATAAGATATGCAAACCAACAGGCCTGAACCTAAAATACCAAACAAACAGAAAATAAATTAACCCAGGTTTCTTGATGTTTAACCAAGGCTGTAATGATCATCTTACTAGACTTCATGCTCCTCGGAGTTTCTTGTGCTTGGGTTTTGAGTTCCCCCCACTGTATTTGCTTCATTGTTGTCTTCAGTGTCACTCTCAGTACTTGGGACAGGAATATCAAGATGACTACACAAGAGCTCAAGAATTTGTTGTTGTTTACCGATCTTGCGAGTCAACTTTCTCTCCATTTTGAGATACTTGTTCTCCAAAGGTTCATGTGGCATATAAGGGGCTGAAGTTCTATTGGCGGGATTCGGATAATAAGCAAATGCTTGTGATCCAAGACCATACACATTTCTTTTCTTCACGCCTCCGACCGCCTCATAATAAAGTGCTGATTCATTCACCATCTGGGATGACTCGGCTTCTGCATGATTTGCCTCACGTGCTTCCCTCAATTGCAACACATTATCCTGTTATTATATAGATGTGAAAATGAATGATTATATACTAAAAGAAAATGTTATTCGCTTTCTAGATCAGAACTTACATTGATTGTTTTTGCCTTCTTATCGATAAAGATTTCCTTGTCATGATTTTTTGTATGGGTATACACAAATAGTTCAAAAGGATTAGGTGGACGCTTTAGTGTCGTTTCCTGCAAACAAAAAATGAAAAAAAATCAAAAATTAACAAAAACTTTCGAAACAGATTTACTTAAACAAACAATAACAGATTTTAGTATCATAGAACTACAACTAAGTTTCTTAAACTTACAAGTTTCCTTGCATATTCACGATATGACACGGACCCTCCAGTATGAGTCGATGGACCATCACCCTTTAGATGATTTTGTGAATTTGTTTCTCATTTCCTCTTGTACTCGGGTGTATCCCAATAAGCTACAAAACTTGCCCATGTATCTTCACTTATAAATATTGGTTTTATCATTTTACGCCTAATGTCTCTCAAGAAATCTGTATAACATTTAGAAGCTTTTGATTCCCATGCTGTCCTCACTTGTGTTTCAATTGCATGCTCCCATGCATAGTGTTTCTACATTCCCTAAAATCAAACCCGTATATTAGAAATCAAATGGCATTTACAATGACAAAGAATGCAATGCTCAAATCTGATCATGTGTGACATAATAAGTAGAATAACAGGTTGAAATAATTAACTAAGAAAGGATTAAATTGGCTTTAACTAATGGTGCATACAAAGTAAACTGCAAGCCTGTTAGACTCTTGATTAGTGAAACACACTTATTAAAATAACATCAGATGGTCCAGTTTGATATTTCAATTAGCACATGAAAAAGCTGACTAACATGCACATTATAGTAATATTAAAATCTCGATAACCTGTCACATTGCACACAGTTTTTACATCAAATTTATGCAAGTAAATGTTCATCTGTTCGCAAAACAAAAATCTATAAATCCTACAAGTATGTGTTTTGTTTCATGCCTACTAATTTTACTTGTTACAAGTTTATGAAACAATCTATGATATATGACGTACTAAAATTAATAGGTTATGAAATGTTGTGTTTTTGCAGCATGGTGTCTTTGGCTGCTCGTTTGTAATATCACCGGATAACTCGAATACAACCCGACCTGACATGACTCGATAACCCGACCCGATAACACTGTGATATATGTATAATCAAATAATTTAAATATCAGATGTTATACCTTAAATTATTCAAAATAGAAGTTTTTGGTGTCTTGCTGCACCTTTCTCCACGTGAAGGCTCCATCATCAATTCTTTCTTTGAAAATCTTTGTTATTACTCGTGAGCATTGACTTGAATTTTCAAGGCTGTTATAATATAATGATGATAAAATTAATATAATCACATGAAAATGTGTAATCATTTATTCAAATAATAGCCCTAATACTTACAATCAATTCACAACTGAGAGTTCTTTTCTGCCTTCTGTAAGTGACAGATTCTGTGAGCTTTCAATAGTTGATCGAGAGACTGAGTTTGTCACAACCACATTTTCACGGGATGTTCCATTGCCATTACCATTGGAAGTTGAATCAGTAACAATCTCATCCCCTATTCCTTGAGGAGCATATGAGAGACCTCATTTTCTTGTGTTTCCATCCCTTCCTCTCGGCATATCACCATTAGAAGTCAAATAATCAAGAATCTCATTCGTTGTTCCATGAGGAGCATATGAGAGACCTACTCTTCTTGTGATCCCTCCACTTCCTCTCGGCATATCACCATTGGAAGTTGGATCAGTTAGAGACTCGTTGGCTATTGTAGGACGAGCATATGAGAGAAGTCCTCTTCCTGTGATCCCTTTTCTTCCTCCCCTCGCCATATCTGTAGTTACTTAAGATACGAGATGTTGGTAAGATACTAAACAAAAGTATAAATTAAACATTTACCAAACAATGAAGCCATCACAAAGTCTGAATTAGAAACAATAACAGTATATGTGACAAAATATAACCTCTCACTTATGTGAATGCATTCTTATCAATAATTAATCTATATCGTCACATCATTTTCATTTTAGATCCTCAAGCAACCCTAAGGGGGTGTTTGTTTCGGCTTATATGGCTGGCTTATGGCTTATTGGTTTTGGGTTTATGTTTCAAAAGCTCACTTTTTGTGGCTTATTTTGAATTTTTTTGGCTTATATAAGTTTATTATGACATAATAAACTTATATAAGGCCAAAAGTTTCAAAATAAGCCGCAAAAAGTGAACTTTTAGAACATATACCCAAAACCAAATAAGCCATAAGCCGGATATATAAGCGAAAATAAACACCCCCTAAGAACATATACCATCAATTATAAAGATCATACTCTCAGGCTCACATTAAATCATTGAGAGGCAAAACAAAGTCATACAAAATAAACAATAAAACACTTGTTCGATAAAACTACAATCAGGAATAGAAAACAATTGCTTTGGAACATATAAGAAACAATAATAATGATTAAGATACCACTATAAACTTTTCAAAAAAGATAATCGAAAGACTCCAATTACAAAGATTGAAACCTTTGATATATCTAAAGTATTTGGTGATCTAAAATTAGATTAGGCACTTACCTTGTTAAAAGTTGTTAATCCTTGTGATATTGCTTCTGTAATTCTGTGGGTAATTCGGGTTTGACCTAATTCGGTTGTACCGAAATTCAAGAAGACGAAACCCTAATGGTTTCTAGTTAGCTTGTCGACATGGAGAGCTTGTAAACCGAAAACCCTTGTTGATCTAGTACCGCCTTCGAGCCTAGTAGGATGTGAATCACACCTAGAAAACCGTTTAGGGTTTTATCGAACATCGAACAAGAGAAAAATGAGAACTGAAAATCCCTTAGGGATTAAATTCGATTGATGGTTTAAGGATGAGGAAAACCGAAATCTATGAAAGGATTTTAGGGTTATGTGCGTGTTGTGTATGAATGAATAATGAGCTAGGTTATGGGTGTTTATATAGGCACCAAAACCTAGTCCTAGATAAACTAGGAAACCTCAATTCATTCCTTATCCAAAACCTCCTTCCTTATCTTCTAATTGGAACACAAAAATCTACCTTCTAGAAGCCTAGGGGCCGGCCACTTTTAGTGTCCCCCTTAGGGTTTGGGTTTGTCCAATTAAGCCCCACAGTTTACATTTAAACATTACGTGAAGTATATAAAATGCATTCTTCGTGTATTAACGTGTGTTCCCCTAATAGGCTCACGCATTCCTAATGTATAACATCCGGATCCAACTCACATAATCCAACAGCTCCTACTTGGGAGTTGGAGTAGCAGACTGCATTTATACTGACAATGGAAACGTCTAGCGACACTCGCGTTGTCTTTAAAATTAGAAATACTTGAGATAAAGTTTCAAGAACAATCTCAGCTTTTAATGGTTATGTATTACTTGCTATTATCATCTCTTTGTTACAGATACCGTTAAACCATGGATATGGATCCTAACTCATTCCATATAGTTTAACTTAACCATTAGTTTCTCGTTATAGAAGTCTTAATCGATACTACCACAATGTAAATCAAGATCATCTTGAAATACCCTTGGGCATGACCATTGCATTTATCTGATTATTCTTGAGAGGCACCATGGTAATCCTTTGCAATTAAACAATTGGAGGAACAAATTCTTTATTGACTACAAGTGTTGTGGATGCTGCTTCACATCACTTTCAAGAATAGCCTTTATAACTACCTTATTCAGGATAGCGTTTGACTTATAATTAAAAAGCGATATCCACACATACAGAACTTGTTTATATCTCAAGTCTAAAGATGACTGATTAAACCATTTTTGATATCTTACTCATGACTAGGATCCAAAAGTAAACATTCGAAGGTTGGGGTGTCCAATATGCATCCCTTGTGAATAACATATAAGTTTGGTGGGAATAATCCGTATATTCAAAGAATATAACCAACACTCACATTTGCCTTATGTAATAATTATTCCCACAATGTTAACCGACAATGAACATATTTAGAATGATAAAATCATTCAAGGATTAAACATGCAAATATAGGATAACAATTATTATATGTATGAATAACAAATACCACGTATCTTCATTCATCAGAAAGTAAAAATTATCTTTCATTCCTAATTATCCAAATACTATAAACAGACATGCATGAGACTAATTAGCAAGTTGAAGTCTAATGTTTCCAACATTTTCAACTCTTTCTTTACAAGACAATTAAATAGTCATCTGAGTAAACTTTTCAAATACTTTTTTCAAATTCACAAATTGTAAAGAATTTGAATGATATGATGAGTGTCGTATGTATATTTTCATACTATTGCAAGTATCATAGTATAGAAACGTGACAGTACATTTTATGAGGTATTTAAAGTCAACAACATACCTATCTCAGACATTCATCTTTACAGTTTCTTAAAATGTAAAATATTCTCATTCTTTAATGTGTAGTGCAACAATGCTCTTAGTTGAGCATATCTAGCTAGCAGATTTATCATAAATGATAAATCCTACTTTAACTAGGATTGATTATCCTCTAGCATCAGTGTACACATACAACATTATGCTTTATATAATTCGTAAACGCTTGTTTTAACAGTCATCTAAATCACTCTCAATTAGATACTGTTATTATCAGTCATCTAAATATTCTCAATTAGATACTGTTATTGTTAGCTCATCTTGCTCTTGTGTAAAAGTAACAACCAGTCTCATACACAATATAAGATATACATGATGAATCCTTAGTTAAAAACACAAGGTTTCTATTCATGTATTAAATTATCTCAAGTGAAATATATCATTTAAGATTTGCCTCAATGATATATTACATTGTGTTGGACTTAATTACCGCATATGTTTATTTTAATAAATATTTATTCCAAGGTCAATTGTTTTATTTTCTAAATTCCCAAGTGAAGTTTCATTCCAATCTCAAAGATTAACATTTAGCTTAGATGGAATGATGCTTTCAATATGTTACACACCATATGAATTTTAAGGAAAAAACATAGTGCTCCCACTTGATGTCAGGTATACTCAAGAGTTATCTTAATTTAATCAAAAATCATATTGTAATTAAACTTAAGATTTTAACTCCTAGATGCATGATCCAATCCACACTTGGATTCTATTATCTTGTATACTCTATAAAGATTATTTGAACTCATAAACCTTTTGATTACACACCGCCCTCGCAAAAGGTAATCATAAAGAAAAGAGTTATAAAACTTAATTGACATATTGCAAATATAGACTCATAACCCCTTTTGATTACATATCGTCCTCATAAAGGTAATCATTAAGGAAAGAGTTATGATCATTAATCCGCCATATGTTAGATTCAAGAAAACCTGTATGACAACTAGTTATCTTTATATAATTAACGCGTGTAGAAAAGAAAGATTTAATTATAGTCAATTGCTTGAGTAATATTAAAAACTCTTATCATTAGTCAGGCATTAATATGTATACAATTTAGTCCTTATAAGCCTTTCTTCAAAAGAAACTTATTTTAACCTTACATTTACTGTTTGGTGAAAGATCAATCAATCTTAAAACATTGATTGTCTTTTAAGGACTGCATCTTTTCATTCATAGCTCTATAATATTTATCAAATTCAAGATGTGATAATTTATCTTTATTAGTTAGCAAGTTTACTATGACTATCTAACTTATAATCCTCAACATTGATTTAAAATATTACTCTATTGATGAGGCATCCTTGCTGATTTATGAATGAGAGTTACATTATACTTTGGTTTGACATTTACATGTTTAACCTTAGTATGACATCAGCAAGTGAATTCAGAAGGTTATGTATTTTGTTCTTGAATATTTTCAAGATCTATAGATGCTCCCACTTACTTTTGTAAGTAGAGATGATTCTCTAAGTACCAAGTATTTAAGCAACAATAAATTGTTCTTAGTTGGGAGACACAAAACACATTTTACAGTCCTCATCTCTAGCTCATTAATAATATGCTTCATAAGATATTAACAAATTTTAGAATTTTAATCAAGACATAATGGGATTCAATCAATCCATAAATAGATAATGTCTTGAATACTTCTAGGTTGGAACTATATTGAATGTATCCATGACACACACAAATTTCTAACCTTGATAGATTTTGGAGGTAGATCAATTAAAGTTATCAGAAATCAAACAATATGAATATAGTTTGTTTCAACACATTAGACATACTATAATAATATGGTATTCTATGAGTATTGGAATTGTGAGACTACATCAGAATTCCTTAGATAACTTAATTCTCTTTAGATCAAATACTTGTCAACTAGGTCAAGCTAAATTGAATACATAGTATTATAAAACCAAGTGCATGAGTACAATAACTCTATGTTAATGTGTTTCAATAAAACAGAACATGTCAAGTATACGTTACAATTCACTAAATAATTCAAAGACATCATGTTCATGTGTTAACAAGAAGACACAACAATTTTACTACTTACTTTAAGTTATGAGTCATTGATTAATGTAAGAACTTTATAATTATGTGTTAACAAGCAAACATAACTATAGTAACTAAAGTAATTTTGAACGCAAACTCTTAAGTTCAATAGTAATTTCAAGTTAATTTAATACTTCATAATTATGATTATATAGTTAACCATGATTATATTGACTAAAACATGTAGTCAATGTGCTGAAGTAGCTTAATACTATATCTTGACATTTAAATGTAATAGGGTAACAAACATCTAGAGTGTTTAAGTCCTAGTAGAATTATTAGATTTCTTACCTTGCGGTCAAGAGAAACCAATAATCATATTGTTATATGTTGTTCCTTACACAACGACGAGAAATCACCTTAATAGTTTCTCCCACTTGTGTTACGTTAACAACAATTATCTAATGTAGATAAACAATACGACAAGCACTCGATTGTATAAACAATATGATAGTGTCATAGATATTACAAGTAGATTTTGAACCATAACGTTTAATAAGGAATTATGGATTGTTTTTCTATAGATAACATTTCGGAAAGAAACACACAGTAAGGCAACTGGTTATCTTATAGAATAAAATGCAATCTTCCTTTAAACATGTGGTTGTTCATATTCGGAAAGTAATAAATTATTTCAAAGCAAGCTAGATAAAATAAGGGTAACTAACAAGGAGATAAAGCTTGTAGCTCCCACTGAATTTGACAACATTACATGAATGTCTTTTCAGTAATAAAACGCAAAGCTCCCACTAGATTTGTCAACATTGTAAGTGTTACATCACCAGTAGAAAGCAAATAGTGTTATGTACTTTCCTACTCTCTTAGAATGCCTACAAGTAGCAATGTACTTAGGTATTGAACAGAGTTTATGAAGTTTTACTTATATAGATGAGGGACTAGCCATTCATGCTTTCATTTAACTTAAACATTTTAGCATGCAGTTCCTCCTTAATCGGTATGCCTAGCCACAAGGGTGTTTAGCACTATAAAGAATGAAATGAGTCCTTGGAAAATTTACCTAGAAGACCTCTAGCAATTTTTTTTACTCAATACGGTTTATTGAGAATTCCTCTTATTAACATTTAAAACTCATACATCATTTTGACAAGTGCAAGATGTCATTATTTTGGTAGCTATAGACAAAATGTACTCTAGTTGCACAAAGTAATATATCTTTCAAAGATTTTAGAACCTGAAAAAGGGGTAGTGAAAGATTGAAAGTGAGTTTAAATATAATTGAGGAAAAATTCAATTATAACCCTATCTTATTCTTGTCAACCAATGAGAAGAGATAAGAGTAAGTCTCACTTTTCTAACCAGGAAAAGAGACTATGTTTGTCTTCTAAGAAAAACAAACTTTCATTTACAAATTATGTTGCAATAACATAATTAATCAGAACATAGAAAGTTCAATTTTAGTATTTTCAATAATTGAACTCATAAAAGAATTAACTACCCAATTAATTACTAATAAGACTAAGATCCAACTTGACCTTCCACTTATTATGGAGGTCTGACCAGCGAGTAAACAAGTAGGGCAAGAGGTAAGCGACGAGCGTTAATTGAATTGTTTATGTCTTGTACATGTTTGTCTTATCTTATCTCGAGTCTGAAAAAAGGTCTGACCAAGCATACACCGATTGAATCGACCCAAAACAAGAACTACTTGACAAAAATTAACCTTAGGTCTGACCAGAGAGAAAAAAATTGCCATAGGTTGGAATGACCATAAGGTCTGACCAAAGAGGCCAAGCCAAATGCACGTGTTCTTGGTTTGCTGGCATAAACTTATAATTTTCATATAGGGTATTCACAAAAATGTTTCAAAAGCGTGTACAAAGAGGCATGCAAACAACTTTGTAGTACTTATTTTAAAAACTTTATAGACGACATTGTAGTAATCGTAGGTTCTCGGTAACTCTAATCGAGAAAACGCTTACAAAGAACGGAAAAACATCTCAGCGCGAAGCTTAGTAAAAACCTGAATTCTTTAGGAAGGTCCGCCTTAAACTTCTCTTATAGTTTGTTCTAGTGGGTGAGCCGTACTTCCTATGGATTCATAATGTCCAGTTTTTAATTAATCAAGAAATCAAGTTTCATAATTTAGTGTCTAATTAATTTTCTTAAAAATCATGTTTTCTACGAAACAAATAGCAGGTCACAATGAACATGTATTAGGCGTGTAATTAATAGACCTGTTTTAACATCATCTTTCTCTCTAAGTATTAGTCCGTATTGCATACATATTAGGCGTGTAAACGAGTAATCAAGTAAACAATTATGCACATAAGCAGACGAATATAAAAGATGACATTAAATAAAAACAAGTAAACATGTAGTGTATCCGAGTTCTCATACGAGTCTTCCCACTTTGGAGAAACCATCAAGGCCCATCACGATGTTTTCATATATGATAACCAAGATCACCGCCCCATTCATCACAAGAAGTGATTGAGTAGGTCTTATGGCCCGAAAAAAGAAACAATAGCAAACTAAATATTTAAAAGATCTGCTCGCCTTATACAAAAAGATTCTATTATCATGTTTAAAAATCGAGATCTTTTATTAAGTAGTGTGATACACTTTCTTAAAACATAATTAAAACGGAAACAAATCTACTAAATTAACAAGTTAATTATATTTTCCTTTTCGACCTATATTAACCTTTAATAAATATTCAAGATCTAGATCTACATCTTTATTTAATTATGGCAAGGATTTGCATATCATTGCCATATTTACAAGAATACATAAATAAAGAAAGTAAACGTAGCGGATCTAGCGAAAAAATTAAATTTAGGCGTGTAACAAGGCATTTTATTTAATTTTAAATATTACTAAAACAACCTGGCTATGATACCACTGTTGGGATTTTATAACTAGTTAAACCATTAACTACGAGTACGCAGCGGAATGGATCTAGTTTTAGCATATAGATTAACACATAATATAAGTAAATGATTACTTACCTCTTGATCTTGAATTTGAAACAAAGTAGTTGTTAAATTACCACCTCTACGTTTGCTCACACAATCACGTCAAACGAACACGTCTGGATGCTAGTCCAAACTCCATGTCACTCGAACACCTTGTGTTACTTCCTTCTTGAATCGAAAACCATAAGAAACCCTAGTTGCCTTAGAACCGAAAACCAAACAAACCCTAATTCGGGTTTAACCTAATTCGGTTGTACCGAAATTCAAGAAGACGAAACCCTAATGGTTTCTAATTAGCTGGTCGACATAAAGAGCTTGTAAACCGAAAACCCTTGTTGATCTAGTACCGCCTTTGAACCTAGTGGGATGTGAATCACACCTAGGAAACCCTTTAGGGTTTTATCGAACATCGAACAAGAGAAAAAGGAGAACCAAAAATCCCTTAGGGATTAAATTCGGTTGAAGGTTTAGGGAGGAGGAAAACTGAAATCTATGAGATGATTTTAGGGTTATGTGTGTGTTGTGTATGAATTAATAATGAGCTAGGTTATGGGTGTTTATATAGGCACCAAAACCTAGTCCTAGATAAACTAGAAAACCTCAATTCATTCCTTATCCAACACCTCCTTCCTTATCTTCTAATTGGAACCCAAAAACCCACCTTATAGAAGCCTAGGGGCTGGCCACTTTTAGTGTCCCCCTTAGGGTTCAGGGTTTGTCCAATTAAGCATTCTTAGTGTATTAACGTGTGTGCCCCTAATAGGCTCATGTATTCCTAATGTATAACATGCGGATCCAACTCACATAATCCAACAGTAATGTATTAGATTCTCATAAAACTACAATGGGTTCTTAAGATTTGTTTTAGAGTGAAATGGAAAGGAGGGTGAAAAAACCCAAAAAAGTTTGTGTTCTCAAAAAATAGAGGAAATGAGGAGAGTAAAAAGTAATAAAGAAGAAGATAAACTCATGCTTGTTTGAACAAAAATATCCATCCTAAATTTAGGGGAAACCAAAGTAAATTCATAGGCACCCTTTGCTTTCCTCCCTCATACTTACCACTTGCTTTCCTTTATTATCTTTTCATTTAATAAGTTGATAACATAATGTAATATTAGTAGTTAGATTAACATTAAATCAAATTTTTTTTTTGAAAGGAAAGATATTATAAACAGAGGATTCCAAATCGGGACCACTCAAACCAAGGCAAAAGTTATACAAAAACGAACCAGGAGGCTAAACGAACACAAATCAAAACACCAAAAGAAAAACAAAACTACATGTACAATCAGCAGAATAACTCAAAAGGCCTTGTCACCCAGCAATTCCAATCCATCTTCAGCTTTGAGCAAATACGAGCAGACATCCACAACTTAGTCATACGTTGGATACCTGGGAAAATGTCTTCATTCTTAATCGAGTTAATATCATCCCCTAAGGCATGAATAAGACGGTTTCTCCAATTCTAAAAGGCCCATAAAGTAATTTAGAACACCCCATTTATGACTTTCACAGGATGCGGACAATGATGAAACTTGATGTTCCCTTTCGCAATATAATTGATAGAGAATGAAGGAAAAAAGAACGGTGGGGGAAGGTTCCACCAGCTCCAAACCTTTCTCCAAACCATCCTCACACATGGACAGTTAACCAGAACATGTTCCATATCTTCAATATCCAATGCACAAAAGGGGCCGTTAAAAGAAGGAAGTGTAACCCCACAAGCAGCAAGGTTAGAACGCGTTGCAATTCTATCAATAAGACCCATGACATTTACTTTCCTAGGGATCCAGGAATTCCACTTATGATGAGAACCCAAAATGTGCACACCAAGAAGCGAGTATTCAATAACCTTAGACAAGACGTTGAATTTGAAAAAGCCAGATGCGTCATATGTCCAAAGTCATTTGTCATGGCCATTAGAATAGACTATTACTAAATTCAACGAAAGTTGCAAACAGTTTAACTCATCAATGGCACATCCCTAAGGGGGGATACGTCAAGCCTATGATCCAACCCAAGTTTCACTGACCAACTGACCTCTGTCCCTCACCATGCAGTCTTTGTGAGATTCAAGAGCATAGAGTCTATGAAACTTGTATTTTAGCCTCGACCCATCACCACACCACGGGTCATGCCAACAAGAAGTATTATCTGCATTAGACACATTTCTAATAAAAGAGTTTTTCAAGTTAAAGTCTTTAGCCTCGATACACTTAACAGCTTTAACAATATCACTTTACACACCATAATTCCCATTTGAGGTATCATTCGAATCAAAACTACCATCATCCCTGTAAAATTGTTTAATGACAGTTCGCCAAAGAGCGCGTCCTTCTGTGAGGAATCACCATTTCCATTTACCGAGCAAGCTTAGGTTCTTAGACAGAAGATAGCCCACTCCTAGCCCACAAAATTTCGAGTCAAGAAGAATGAAATTCCATTTAACCCAATTAACTCCTCTAACATTCTTTTTATGCCCCCTAAAAAATCTGCATCGAATGGCTTCAAGAACCTTAATGAATTTTAAAGGAGCTTTAAAAAGAGAGAGATAATAAATGGGGAGACTACCAAGGACAGATTTGATCAAAGTGAGTCTCCCACCAACCCAAAGCGATTTAGCCTTCCATGAGGATAACGATCACGTAACCGGTCAATGATCTTTTGCCAACCATCACAAAGACGCATTTTTCTTCCCGCTAGGAGTCCGAGATAAATAAAAGGAAGAAACCAATGAGCACATCCGAGCGAAGTGGCGATCGAAATCAACTTATTTTCAGAAATCCCAACCCCATAAAGTCTAATTTTATCCATTATATATTTATGTTAATCTTTTATAAAATAAAGGAAAACATAAAGTGAGACTTTCGTATTTAAAAAAAATCAAATCATTATTTATTAAGTAAAAAAAAATTATAATCATTTTTTTAAATATATTTAAAAATAAAAAATCCTACTACATATTTCTTAATATGTCTACATTTTTATTTAGTTTCGTTTTTTGAGAAAAAGACGTTAAAAGATATGTGTGTCTAAAATATAAAAAATCAAAAGTTTAAAAAGATGAGGTTAATTTAAAAGCGTTTAAGGGTCAAAACTGAACTATAAAAAGAAAGAGAAACACACACCGATGCCAAACAAATAGCGTTGGGCCATAGAATAAGAATCAAAGAAGACATTGGTGTCCGATAATCAATTCATCATCGTCCTTTACTTTTACGGCCGGTAATTCTTTTTCATACGCTTTTTGTGTTTTTATTTTCATGCCTTCTATAATTAATGTATGCTAATAATTCATTAATCATGCTTGTGATCGCGAATTGCTTATCACATCTTAATTTGGTAGATCTAGTTTTGATTTTTGTTCTTTTATGTTGATCACATCTTCGAGTTATTCAATTTTGATTTGCAAATGGTTAACAATTCCAAACACCCTTTATTTGTTTATGGACAAATGTTATGTGTGTCATAATTATAATTGCATTTTTAGGGCCATTGATGAACTGTGCTCTAAGTGTTTTATAAAAATCCTGAGTACATTAGTTTGTAAACATTCCACTCAATGACAGCTGTGTGGCATACTACGAGAATAAGTGGTGGAAACATCATGTTGTACTTATTGCTCTTGCACGAATGGGTAAGGGTTGCTCAAAGGTATACCAAAAATTCGTGCAATTTATTATTGTTGTTACATTTGATTAGCTAATGTAATATTGGTTGAAACATATGTGCTTTTAAGTTATGTAAATTAGATGTTAATTGCATGGCATTGATGTGCATGTTAAACTCAAGTTGTATTGAGAAATAAACTTAATTACACTGCTTATCATAATAGGATTTGCCCCAAGCTAAATTTTTTTTTTAGGTAAAAGAGATTACCCCGGTAAAATAAGCTAAAATCCCAATGGCTCTATAGTTACTTGAAGGATTTGTTTTTAATGTAACTTGCAGAGAGGTATAATAGTTGCTTCTCATATACATAATTTTTTTCACTTGATTTAGACTATTGTTATGAGAGTTGGCTAATATTTGATTTTTGACGAGTAAATTCATAAAGGGATAATGGGACCTCTTTTCATCCCACCAAGAGCTAGATCTGTTCCCAAGTCCCAACTATACTTAGGCCTAAAGTATGGGTATGATTGATACGTATTAATATCAAAGTATTGAAATTCCAAAACTACCCTTTAGGAAAAAGGTAATTAGGAAAATCACACAAAATATCGTACGTTAACCGGTAAGTGTTCACCGGGTCGTTTATACCCCAAGAATTATGAATTGAAACCCCGTTATTATTTGGACAATGATTTGAATGGTTTCAAAAGTTTTTGAATTGGTTTTCTATTTCTATGAATAAAAACACATAAAACATATAAAGGAAAATAAACGACTAAGCAATTAAGCAATTAGACACTAAAACGATAACGGGAATTAAAGAAAACGCGACAATTAAGCAAGTATATCAAATTTAAGACCTACAAAAGCAAATTTAATTCCTAAACCTCAAATATGATAAAAGAAAATTTTATAAAAAAGAATTTTATTTATTTGATTATTTTTCTATTTTTTATGATTTTTTAAAGTTTTTAAACAAAATAAATGCACAAAAATTACTAAAGTTTAAAATAAAAATCCTAGAAAATTACTAAAAGTAGCTTATGATAAAAAGTTTGTAGGAAAATTAAAAACTCAAAACGAGCTTAAACGAATAAGCCTAGAAAAAGCAGTTAAGCACTCGAAGTGCTTATTTCAAAGTTGGGCCAAAAATGTGTTAAAAGTATATTGAATGCACCTTAGGACGTAAAAGTCCCAAGGGCGCAGTTGGTTTGGTGTATGTGTATAAAAATGTTTGGGTTAAGGTTGAGGTCAAGGGTTCGAGCCCAGCTCACCCTTGGCTTCCCTATACCCTATCATTTTTTTCCTTTTTGCAAAACTTTTTAATCAAACTTTTAAAACAACTTATAATAAGCAAATTTTATAAAAGAAACTTTTTGGGAAACTTAAGCAATAAGCTAGATATCGAGATTAAAAGTCACAGTTTACACTTAGAAGGATTTTTAGTGTTTTGCACAAAACTTAAGAAACAAATAAGCTTGAACACAATCAAATAAGCTAAAATCACTTTAAAACAAACCTAATAAGCACAGCTGAACAACATTTAATCAAAACAATAAGCCATAAGCTGAAATAAGCACAAAAGGACTTTTTGCTCAAAACAATTTTCAAAACAGACAATTAGGCATCTTTGAGCTTATTTTTTAGTAAGCTAAGGGATCCTTATGACCTAGTGGCTTATACCACTAAAAAGCTTATCCTACAAAATACTTAAAACTTCAATAAAAAAGCATTTTGAAATTCAAATAAGCTATGAAAAATCTTATTGAAAACACTAGTTCAGGCAGAATACTATTTTTTTGGTTTTTAAAGTTTTTATGATAAGACAAAGGACAAATTTGCAGATCTAAAAAAGACACTCAAATAAGCTATTTAAACTGAAATAAGCCCTAACCTATCTAATTTGGCCTATAATCTACTTGTGTAACAAATTTTAAAACCTAACTCAAACTTAAACTAGCTTAAATTTTGGATTGAAAATGGCCTTAAGGCTACTTTACTTGCTGATGCATTTAACCACGAATTTAACCAAGTCACAAAACTATTTTTTGCAGACTTATGGTTTTGATTTTAACATCATTTAAACACTTAGACAAGAGAAAAATGATCAATAAAAAATAGATAGACTAGATCTAAGCTCAAAATGCTTATGAATATGAGCTTATGACCTCAGATTCAAGCAATTAACACACAAGCATGTCAAAAAGTTGATTAAGCTTACAAAATCCTTAAAATCCTTGTCTTATAAACTTAAATTTGAAATTTAAAATCAACTTAAAGAACCAAATGGCTTTTGACAGTACTAACTCAAGTTAGTACTGTCTTGAACCAAACACCCCTTTAAGATGCTTAAACTCATATTTAGATTATAAAATTGAGAATTAAGGCTTAGATCAACAATACCAGATAGTGACAAGCTATTAAAAGTCCTAATGAGCAAATTTCAGTAATCAAATAAGCAAAAACTATAAGCTACAAGCTAATGCTAATATTTATGGTTTTTATAACTATTTTATATCAAAGACATGTAAAATGAAATCTATACTAGCAACTAAACTTATTAAGCATCAAACAACTAAAATAAACAATGATAAGCCAATCTAAACATCAATAAGCAGACTATAAGCAATATTAAGCTAAAGTGCAATATCAAGCTATAAAATATAAAATGAAAACTTACATAAACCTTTGCATAAACATGGCTACAAATGCTCAAAGAGCTACTCTACAAAGCTCTAGCTTATCAGAGATAACCTAGTAAGGTCTTGGAAGCCCTTCTATAACTGGCTTCCCTTCCAACTAAGCTGAGGTACATTTGGGGTGAATTTTGAGTATCAATAAGCTCAATTAAGCTTTGAGAGCTTAGCTGAGAATTAGGCTAGCTTATTAGTATAGGTGACAGCTTATTGAGCTTATTTGAGTATAGAAGAGCTTAATCAAACCATAGTTAAGTAAAGTAAAAACATGAATTGCAAATTAAACAATATGAAAACAAACTAAACAATATAATATAAAGAAGAATAAATATAAACAATGATCCTCTATGGATCTCTCTATTGATAATAAATTGTTTTTGTGATTTCTAATCAGTACCAAACCCTAATGCTAAAGGTTTCTTTTATAGAGAAGAAACCCTAAATTGCTAAACAAGATTCCTAAAATTGCGTAAGAGATATACATCAATTCTTCCTAATTTATCTCATTCCTATCTTTATGAGATAACTCTAGAATATATCTATAAATCCTTAATTACATTAATTACGTCTATAACTAAGATCAGCATATTCTCTATATCTGTCAGCAGAAATGATAACATGACCAGCAGGAACACAATCAGCAGGAACGCTTCTTGAACTGCCAGCAGAAACCACCTAATGCCATCAGCAGAAACGAACAACTCTATCAGCAGAAACGACACTTAGTCGTTTTTAATAATTTCCAACACCAGGTTTATAAATGGGTTGACTTGGGTTTATAAAAGGGAAGTTGGGCCATCGTTTATAACTTGGGCCTTCGTGGGTTGATGGGTTAACGGGAGTTAGGGAGTTGTAAGGTTTTGGACTAACGGTGTAAATTTATAAGGACTAACGGTGTAAGTATCCAGGGACTAAAAGCGAAAAGATTTAACATTAAAGGTCCTTTTGGTAATTTCAAGGGTTTTTTGTCTTCACATGAATTGACCAAGGTTGACCATGGTTGACTTTAGTTGACTCAAACTTGATAAACACCCGGCTCTTGTGTACTCTTTCCGTTCTCGTGTTTGTTTTTGTCTAGTTTTTGCCTTCTTCATGTGATATTTGAGATACCCGTACCTATACATCACAAAAGACAAAATACACAATATACAAGCATAATATATTCATTTTTCATCTTTTAAGGATTATTTTGATATAAAAACGGATAAGTGTTTTCACACTTATCAAAATTCCCCATACTAAGTGATTGCCGTGTCCTCACGCAATGTTATATGCCATAAAACCAAATACTCCAAAACCTCCCCAAACTAATCCTTTGAAAAGTAGCAAAATCTTTTGTGGGCAGAGTTAAGAAATCACAAGTTTTAAAACACCCCGTTTCCCTATTTTTTTCAAAGTTTTTTCCATTTTTATTTATTTTCCTAATTTACAACTTTATTCATGTGTAACATAATGTATTGCTTTCATTATTCATTGATAACTTTAAGGATCACGGAATAAAAAGCACAAAAAGTTTCCAAATGGATAAATTTATCGTCCCCGACTTTCACTTCTCCAAGCCAAGCTTAAAAACAAGATCATTGTAAAATACAACTTATGATGCTAACACTACTCATAAAAGCTAATTGTGTATTACTTCTCCTCCCTTATTCCTAATTTTGTATCTCAAGATTTTATTTAAGTCATATACCTGAAGGCTCTTTAAGACATAAATGGACCAATCTTATTTGCACCATATACCCTAAGGCTCTTTAAGGTACAAACAAGACAAAAATTAAGCAACAATATCCATTCCATATACCCTTAGGCTCTTTAAGGAATGAATAAGGCTATAATTTCACTTATTAAATTCTACATACCCCATATATCCTAAGGCCCTTTAAGGGATAAGCAAAATATTTATTAATGTGATATATATACTATGCCAAATTAAGTATTCCTCATGTATACTTATCTTGATCACAAAGGAACTAAAGAAAACCGCTATCAACTAATTATTAACCAAAAAAAACCGCACAACTTTATTTATTAAACAATTATATATAAAGGTGAAACAAGCTAATGGGAGAAACTTTTATCAGTCTCGGATTATTATAACTATGTGCCTTATTTAGAAGACTACCACATCGGTTGTGAGCCGGCAAGAGGTAGTAAACTTTTATCAGCCCACAGTTTTTTTTATTATTATTATTACCTCCACCCTTTAAACGACTGTCACATCGGTATGCGAGCCGACCATGATCCAGAAGTCTTATTTCGGCTTCGGTTTATTTCATAATTATTATTATAGCCAAATTTCAAGTCATGTGGTCTTTTAACAACTGCCACATCGGTATGCGAGCCGACCATGGTCCAGGAGTCTATTTCCCCACAACACTGACAAAACCTCGATGTGTACCTTACTTTCACCAGAGGGAATCTCTACGAAGTGATTTAAACTAAGAATCGCAAAAACCAAAGAAACTTTATTTATTCAACAATTATATAACGTTTATTAAGCTGATGGGAGCAAAAAGCCACAATTAACCTTTATGAGCTTTAAAGAAATCCAACTATTCTATGTTTAGCATCAAAACTTATACTCTACTCTATCATCTCTTGTTCTTCACAATTTAAAATTTCTAATAAAGAAACTCGTGAATACTTAGCCTAATGAATTAAGATCGACACTTTAACAAGTCACATAGACTGGCAACAATCTCAACTCTAATAAATCGATCTTCGCATATTTAAAATCAATTATGGGAACTTGCAAAGTCTTGACTTTGTTAAGCTAGACTTGCGTTTTATAGCTCCTTGTATAAAAGATTAGCAAAATCAATCTATTTACAGTTAAGGAGAAAGCTAAGATATAAAACCGGTTGGGTCAAAATTTACTTTTCGAAGCCTACATTCGTGTCAACTATTTTCTATTTTTCAACTAACATATATATATATATATATATATATATATATATATATATATATATATATATATATATATATATATATATATTTTAATATATGTGAACAATAAACTAGATATTAAGACTTAAAAATTTAAAATTTTTGCGGGAAAACGGGGTACGTGAGAACAACGGGCAAAGGAAGGTAAGATCATATCGAAGATATACTACCCCATACTAAAATTAAACATTGTCCTCAATGTTTCCTAGCCTAAGACTTAAAAACCCCATACTAGAACTCAAAAAGTCGAATGCATAATCCAAGCGTGGAGAAAGTATCACAAAAATCTCAAGCCGTTTATCAAGTATGCTAAAAGATAAATGTTAGTTGATAATAATTTAGGATATCAGATTTCCCCAAACTAATGGCAAGCAAAGGCTAGGAAGCTCGAGTGGACGGGGACAAAACACCGAACACGAGAGTCTTCAGAAAATTTTGGGTCAATCCTACAAAAAAATCACAAGTACAAACAACAAGAATCGGAAGAGTACAAGCCTCCTCACATCACAATAGAAATAAGAAAGAAGAGAGATGGATAAGCATGGGGTGCCTCCCACGAAGCGCTTTGTTTTTGGTAACCGAGTCACTAGCCTGACTCGATCCCCGCATTCATTTGTCCTTGGGGAAGGTTTGGAGATCTGGGACAACCATTTGTGGTACGTCCCCTCCAAAGTAGTGCTTAATTCGATGACCGTTCACCTTGAAGTTTGGCCCGGAGTTTTGGGATAACTCGACGGTGCCATAAGGGTACACATGGGCAATGGTGAACGGTCCGGACCAACGGGATTTTAACTTGCCCGAGAAAATCTTCAATCTAGAGTTAAAGAGGAGGACTTGATCACCGACGTTGAAAACGCGATTTTTGATCTTGGAGTCATGGATTCTCTTTGTTTTCTCTTTATAGATTAAAGAGTTCTCATAGGCATGATCACGAAGTTCATTTAATTCATTGGGTTTAACTTTACGGTGATCACCCGCGGTCTCAAGGTCAAAGTTTGCATGCTTTCAAGCCGAGTAGGCTTGTGCTCGAGCTCGAACGGTAGATGACCATGCCTTTCTGTACACGAGCTTGTATGGAGTACACCCGATGGGTGTTTTGTAAGCGGTACGGAAGGCCCAAAGTGCGTCATCTAATTTATCCGACCAAGAGGCACGGTTCTCGCCTATGGTCCTTTCAAGAATTCGTTTCAAGCCACGATTGGATACCTCAACTTGCCCACTTGTTTGTGGGTGATACGCGGTGGAGAGACGGTGAGTAACTCCGTATTTAAGCATGACCTTTGCAAACTGGTCATTGCAAAAATGGGTTCCGCAATCACTTATGAAACAGCACGAGGGGCAAACCGAATCGGGCGAAGAGAGATTGTAAAGAAATTTGCAACAACTCGGCTCGTTTGGTTGGGATGTCGCCTTACGCTTCAACCATTTGACAAATTCGTCGATAGCCACGGTATATATTTGTTCCCTTGTGAAGACGGGAACGGCCCCATGAAATCGATTCCCCAAACGTCAAATATTTTGCAAACTTAGATGGAATTTTGAGGCATTTCATCATGTTGCGAAATTTTTCCTTGACACTGACAAGTGTCACATCGGATGACCAAGTCATGGGCATCTCGGTAAATTGTGGGCCAATAAAATCCTGAGTCAAAAACTTTTTCGGCGGTGTAGTTGGCACTGTAATGTCCCTCGGTGGGTCCACTATGGCAAACTGTGAGGATGTTAACAGCTTCTTGGCCCGCAACACACCGTCGGATTACTTGATCCGCACATATTTTAAACAAATAGCGGTCGTCCCAAAAGTAGTGTTTAACATCCTTGAAAAACTTGTTCTTTTATTGGGACGACATCCCTTTAACCATGAAATTCCCCGCGTGGTAATTTGCATAATCGATAAACCACGGGGTACTTGAGTCACCACAAAAAGTCACCATATTAAGTGTCTCGAGAGGAAACTTTTTATTTATCTCCTTTGGGTCGATCACATTTTCATAAGGATTTTCTAACCGGGAAAGATGATCGGCCGCGAGATTCTCGGCTCCTTTTGTATCAATTACTTTGAACTTGAACTCTTGAAGGAGGAGAACCCACCGGAGCAATCTCGCCTTGGAATCTTTTTTAGCAAAGAGATATTTTAGGGCGGAGTGATCCGTATACACAATGCTTTTGTTCAAGATGAGGTAAGACCGGAATTTTTCGAAGGCATACACCACGGCTAACATTTCTTTCTCCGTTGTGGTGTAATACGATTCCGCCTCGCTCATTGTTTTACTAGCATAGTGTGTAGGCCTAAAGTGTTTTTCATGACGTTGCCCCAAGACTGCACCTATGGCAAAGTCGCTTGCATCGCACATAAGCTCAAAGGGTAAGTCCCAGTCCAGGGCAATCAAGATTGGAGCTTCGGTAAGTTTTTTCTTTAACGTTTCAAAAGCTTGAATATATTCATTGGAGAAGATGAACGGAGTATTCTTCTCAAGAAGATGAGTCATCGGTCAGGAAATTTTGGAAAAATCCTTAATGAAAAGTCGGTAGAAACCAGCATGACCGAGAAAACTCCGAACACCCTTGACGGTGGTGGGATGAGGTAACTTAGCAATCACACCGACTTTGGATTTATCGACCTCAATCCTATTTTTAGAAATCTTATGGCCAAGGACAATGCCTTCCTTAACCATGAAATGACTCTTTTCCCATGGTGTCTTCGCACCTTTGAAGCATCTTGTCTACACGAGAAAGGCAATTTCCGAATGAATTCCCAAACACCGAAAAGTCGTCCATGAAGACTTCCATCGTTTTTTCGATCATATCATGAAAGATAGCCATCATACACCTCTGGAACGTGCCCGGTGCATTGCATAAGCCAAAAGGCATGCGACGGTAAGCGAACGTTTCATAAGGACATGTGAATGTTGTCTTTTCTTGATCATGATGGTCGATGGGAATTTGAAAGTAACTCGAGAAACCATTAAGAAAACAATAGTACTCATTTCCCGCTAATCTCTCGAGCATTTGATCCATAAATGGTAGTGGAAAGTGGTCTTTACGAGTGGCTTCATTTAACTTTCGGTAGTCAATGCATACACGCCATCCCGTAACCAATCGAGTCCCCAATTGATCGGATCAACTTATTTTTCATTATTTTCAACAACGGTAAAGCCACCTTTTTTCGGTACGCAATGTACGGTCTCACTCCACTGACTATCCGAGTATCACGGTAAATTAATCCGGCGTCAAGAAGATTTTTTCAACCCCTTTTTGATGACATCGTGGATATTCGGATTCACCGTACTTAGATGTTGGACCTCGCCGGTTTGGTAGTCCCTCTTCCATAAGAATCTTGTGATACAAATTCTGGGTTAATACCCTTGATGTCGTAGATTTTTCCAAAGCGAAATGGCTCGCATTGTGTGCCTTTCAAAACCTTTATGAGAGCGGCTTTTTCCTCGACACTTCAAAACTTGTTCTCACCTTCCAAAAATGCGTATTCAAGATGTCGGATGTAAGGTCGCTTACGTTCGACTTTGGGATGTTTCATTAATTGAAGGATTTTTATCAGTTTTAAGCTGTCACAAACTTTCATTTCCTTATTGAATTTCCGGCAAATAATATCCTTGAGTGGGAGGGGGTAATGAAGGATCAACAATTGATAAAATTTCAAGAAGAAGAATATTCCCCACTGGGTCAAAGTAATAGTCGACAACTATACCGGTGAATGTTGATCATCTTCGAGAGCGAGGAAAGCATCGACTTCCTCGAGAAGAAATTACTAACACCGAAGGGAGTGAGAGTCGGAGAAGAGGTAGAAACAATCGGGTCATACTAAGGAGTGGGATTGCCACTTGCGATCACATCGGAGAAACCGAGAACTTCTTGAGAATACTCCTCATAAGCCATTTCAATGACGTCAATTCGATTCGCCGTCATATCATCTTAATTAGAGAAGTATCTCAAAGTTTGGTCAAAATTGAATGTGACGGCTTCTTTTCCAACACGAAGAGTTAATTCTCCTTCGTAAACATCAATCAAAGCACGTCCGGTCTTTAAGAAGGATCTCCTAAGAATTAGAGAAACTCGGGGATCGGCATCAAAGTCTACAAACACAAAGTCGGCCGGGAATTTGAACTTTCTTACTTTTATTTAGACATCTTCAGCGATACCTATCGGTTGGGTAATCGAACGGTCTGCAAGTTCAAGAGTCATACAAGTAGGAGTGAGCTCCGAAAGAGAAAGCTTTTTCCACACGGATAATGGCATGAGATTTATGCTAGCACCAAGATCGGCCAAGGCTAAGCACTCTTCCATTCTGGGAAAATCACACGGTATTAGAAATTTACCGGGGTCTCTAAGTTTTTCGGGTAACTTGTTGATGATAACCGCCGAACAATGCTCATTCAAAGGAGTTCTAGCCATCTCACTTAATTTTTCTTTGTTTCCAATTAAGGCTTTAAGAGTTAAGGTAAATTTTGGCATAAGAATCAAAGCATCCGCGAGGCTAATTTCAAAACTCAAATCTTTAAAGATTTCGTAGAATTTCTCAATTTGTTCATTAGCTTTTTCACGGCGCCTTTCATTATTACGTCTCAAAGGATACGGAATTGACTATTTCAAGTTAGGCATCAGAGCACTAACGGGAGCAACAACGGGGTCAGAATTTGGTATTTGAGGTTGAACTAGGACAACCAGAGGTTGGACATCTTTGGTACTTTCGTTATTAGTAGGAGGCACCGTGTCCTTTGTCACCTCGGTTTCACGTTCCACTACTTTAGGAGGAGAAGAAGTAGTAGAAATCGTGGGTCCTTGATAAGCAACACCGCTTCGGGTGGTAATACCCTTCAAATCTTCCTTTGGGTTAGTAATGGTATTACTAGGGAGTGTCCCTGAACCTGAAGTAGAAGCGGTATTGGAATTTACAAACTTGGTAAGCATGTTCGTTAAATTGGTCATTTGATTTTGCAAGTTTTGATTCTGATTCTGTATATTTCTCATCACTGCATCATTAGCTTTGACATAGTTTTGAAAGTCATCCTTCGATACACCTTGTGTTTGTGGAGCCGAAGCTTGGTAAGGTTAAGCTTGGTGAACCGGTGGTTGATTAATCGGAGGTCGATAAATTTAGCTTTGGCTGTAATTAGTCCCCCAGTTTTGGTTATTTCCTTGGTTTTGTTGTACGGGAGGAAAACAGGGAGGTAGAATTTGATTAGCAATCGGGGCTCGGTAACCGGTATTTCCTTGATTGAAGTTAGCTGCAGCGGCTTGGGAAACATACTCTTGAATATTGTCACGATAAACGTTGCCATCGGTGGCGGGACAATTTCGGTAAGAATGAGCACCACCGCAAGTAACACAACTTTCCTCGACCGCTTTCACGGGAGCGGGAGCTTAGGATTTCTTATCAAGAAGTAAGGCTTTCACCATATCTTTAAGTTCGGCAACATCGGGAGAAATACCAAGGGTAGAAGAGCTCGAACTCACTTTGGCAACAACTGGTTTGTTACGTGAATTACAAACTTTGGATTTTCTCTCAATGATTCTTAGGCAATCACGGGGCATTTTATCCAAAAAGTTACCACCCGCGGCGGAATTCAACGAATCTTGATCATTAGAGTTCAAAGCATTATAGAAAGGTATTCGAGTTAATGTAGACTCCGAAAATCCATGATGTGGGCATGCCCGAAGAAGATCATTGAATCGGTCCCATACCTCGTAGAAGGTTTCATCAAATCTTTGTTGAAATCTCGTGATTTCATTTCGAAGATTTTTTGTCTTGGAGGGAGGGAAAAATTTGTTGATGAATTTTGAAACAAGATCATCCCATGTGAGAATCGATCGAGGGGGTTCTTTTTTCACAGCTAATCCGGGCGGGCAAGAACCCCTCGAGGAGACAGATGGAACAGCATAAGCTATACCGACGTACTCGTGACGTTCGGAACTTCACATAGAAGTGATCTTGTAATAAAATAAACGATGTGAGCATGAGGGTCTTCTTTGTCATGTCCAAAAAATTGTTTGTTTTGAACGAGGGTAAGCAAACCGTGCTTAAGCTCAAAGTTGTCTGTGGTAATCTCGTGCACAACGATGGCATCCTCGTAACCCACGGTGGGTGCTTCGAGCAATTGAGCCATAGTACGAGTATCGTCCATCGTAACTACGGGAGGAGCTTGATTTTCAATTGGTTCAACAAGATTGAATGGTTCAACAAAAGTCGGATTGACTTGTTGTTGTTGGCGGTTAGAATTACGAGATTGAGAACGAGTGCGCATGCACTAAAATTTAAAAAGAAAATTTATACTAATTCTTTTTTATTTTATTTTTAATTTTTTTTCAACAATGTATTCACAATATATTTTAATAACGGACAATGAGATAAGACACTTAAACCTAATAATCAACTCGCTTCTCGGTAACTCTCCAGTAATTTAAGGACACAAACGCACAAAGGAGTTTGAGAGTTAACTTTTCAAAGGTAGGCCGTACCCTCCGCGAGAGACACAAAAGTAAGTTTTTGATCTTTGGTTCGGGAACTTATTAATGGATAATACTTCAGTTGAAATTATTATATGTTGGTGTTCTTTTACCAACTTGATAATATATATATATATATATATATATATATATATTTTATATGGACAATGTTTTTATATTTTTGGTTTTTTTAGATTTTTTTTATATTATAATTATACTAAATAAAAGAAAAACGTTTTTGTATTTTTTATATGAAAATAAACAAAATAACTTCGCACGGAAGGATCTTCAAACAAAAATTTTCAAACGGCTTCAACAATCGGATACACTCCTCTCCGGCAGCGGCGCCAAAAACTGATCTAGCTTGACTCACACCTTTTAAAATATATAATATATAAATATAAAATATATACTAAATATATACTTATAAATATATAAATATATAATAAGGGTAAGAATAAAAAAAATCACAATTATAGTAAACCGGGAGTATGATTCCCGGGTCGTTATCCCCAACGAAGAATGCAATTGAAAGCCGAGAGTCATTTTGAGAATCGATGCTTGAATAGGACAAAATTATGATTGGTTTTCTAAATCAATGGGAAAATTAAGGCACTTAAATTAACTAAGGAAACGAAAATTTGAACTAAAACGCAAAGCCAAGATCCTAAAAACGCGCTAAATTATCAACTAATTCAAATTAAAAACCTACAAAATATTTTAATGCATGTAAACCTCTAAAATGACAAAAGAAAATTTTCTAAAAAAGATTTATATTTTTTTGGCTTTTTAATAATTTTTTATGAATTAAAAACTAATTTAATCTATTTAAAATCCTAGAAAATAGCAAATAAATACTTAAAAATTCTACAAAAAATATTCTACCTTAGAAAAGTCTAAAATATGATAAAAACTCAAAAACTATTTTTAACTACTTTTTTAATAAAAATCTATTTTCTAAAATTTATTTAAAAAGCTAAAAATCAAAATTAAAATCTAAAAGTGGTAAAAATGATTTTAATGCTTGTAAACCTAAAAATATTTATTCTAAATCTAAAAACTATTTTTTATAGTTTTTTGAATTAATTTACTATTTTTAAAAGACTTTTCAACTTTTGAAAATTAATAAAAATTAACAAATAAAGGGTGAAAAATCTAAAAAATTGCAAATAAGTCCTAAAAGATGCAAGAGTCCTAAGAAAAATAAGCTGGAAAGGCCAGCTTATCCAATAAGCTCAGAAAAGCTCAAAATAAGCCATGAAGTGGCTTGGGCTTATTGGGCTCAAAATGTGTACAAGTATTAAATGAATGTAAGCTCTAACGGATGAGCTATTGTAGCACAATGGTAGTAAGTGGTGTGTGTAAAGCGTTGGGTTGAGGGTGTTGAGGTCCCGAGTTCGAGCCTTGCTCACTTGGGATTTCCACCTTCCCTAATGCTTTTTGAAAGCCATTTTTACAACTTTTTTAACAAGCAAATTATAAGCACTTTTTATAAAGACACCTTTTTTAGAAACCTCAAATAAGCATGAAAATAAGCCCTTAAAGCTGACAGAGGGCTTAACTTAACTAACATGTTAAAAAGCTAATTGTTTTGGCTTTTGAGCACAAATAAGCTAACCAAAAAGAGAAATATAGCTATAATTTAGAAAAAATAATAAGCAAGCCCTAAATAATCAACAAGAACAAAAATTTAAGCAACCCCCATAAGTCTAGAAAAAGCTTATGAACTCAGCATATAAACTTTTAAAGTTAAACTGGCTTATTAGCAACTTAAGAGTACTAGGCTATTTTCTAACTTAAATAAGCTAAGGCAAAGCAAATGGCTTATAACAGCTTATAGGCTAGTCCTAATAAGCATGACCAAACAAAAATAAGCAAAGAGTTTAAGCTATAGAAAGCAAATTAGACAGAATACTTAAAAAGCTATAAAGCTTAAGGTTTTTAAGCTAGAATGCTAATAAGCTCAAATAAGCTTAAACCTAAATGAAATAAGCTAAATGGGACTTAAATTAATCTAATAAGTTATGCTAAACCTATAAAGCAAAAGAAATAAACAAATAAGCTCAGATAAGGCAAATAAGCAAAATGGCTAAAAACAACAGGCAAACAGCAAAGGGGCACTTTTGAGCTTAAAAATAAGCTCTAAGATGGATCCTTATGGCCTAGCAACTTATAAGCACTTAAAGCTTATACATTAAGCTTTAATAATTAGCAAAGAGAAAACATTTTGAAACACAAATAAGCCATTAATTTTGCTTATGAAAAAGCTGTCTACACTCAGTAGATGCTGACTTTTTTAACTTTTAACTTTGTAAAATCCTACTTTTTGAGCTTAAAAATAAGCCAACAAACAGATCCTTATGGATCTCAGATCTTCAAACAGATGAAATTTAGACCTTAAAGAACAAGTAACAAGAATCAAAAGAGAGTTTGAAATCAAGGATAAGCCACAATAAGCATTTGAAAAAGTTGTTTCTTCTTTTTTTAACACTTAGCAAAATTTTTGACAACTTTTGACAAAACACAAACCAACAAATGCAGGTCTTATGGACTTTGTTTTAGCACTCAAACAAGCACATAAACATCAAAATCTTACAAAAATCCCAAGTCTAATCAAATAAGCTTATATAATAAGCTATATGTTCTCAGATTCAAACAACTTTTATAAACTAAGATTTTGAAATTTTAAACTTAATAACTTCTAAAAACTGGCTTTTATGATGGATTTAAGTTAGACTAAAATGACCCAAAAGACATAACTCATTTTGACCCATTTTGGCCTTCAAAATTAGTAAAACCAAACACGCCTTTAAATGACAGTTTTCAAACAAAAACTTGATTAAGGATGATTAAGCCACAATCTTCACAATACCAGATAGTTGACCAAGTAAATAATATACAACTTTAAGCTAATTTCATAATATAGGAAGCCAACTAAAACAAAATAAGGCTAAGCAAATTATGCAAGATTATAAGCTATTTAAGACAGAATTTTAGGAAAACTTAAACAAAAGATTTTTAAACTACAAGGAAGCATTCATAAACATTAAATAACATAAGCAAACATATATAAGCAAATAAAAACAGGCAATAAGCAACAATAAGCCCTAAAACAGTAAATAAGCTAGAAATTGAAAAATAGAAAACTTACCAAGCCCTTGCTTAAAACAGGGCAAATAATATAATCTACAAGCTCTAGCTTGTCAAAAGACAAGCTAGTGAGGTCTATAAGCTCTTCTCAAGCTAGCTTATCATCCAAAGATGCTGAGATGTTTTTAAGGGGTGGATCTTTTTAGTATTTTTTTTAGATATTTATGATTAAAACAGGAAATAAAAGAGATTAAAACAGTAAACTAAGGCTTGATTCAAGAAACAAAAAGCTTAGTGAAGCTTTTAGGTAAGATCTATAAGCTATTTCATAGCTTTTCAAAGCTTAACAGGTTATAATAAATGATCAAACAGAGAAACTTAAAACACAAACCTCAAATTTTTCATTAAAAACTTAAACTCTTATAAGGAATTGAAAATACAAAATACTTTTAAAGGAAAATTACACTTAAAAAGAGACTAAAAAAACTAGCTCCTTTCTACAAATGGGATATTTATGAGCCGGATGGAAGCATCTAGGTCCTTGCTTGGTTTTCTTGTGTGAGAGGATTGAGCAGTCATAATCTTGGCCATCTATTCATCTTGTGCTTCTTTAAATCAATAATAGCCTTTGGATATTGCCACGCAATCATTCCCCAATGATTTCCTTGGATTGCCAACGTGTCAGAGCCAAAAACGTCATCCATTGCATCATTTAAGCTTCTAGAATGTGGGTTTAAGTGGGTTTAACCTCAGGGTAAGTGTAACTTTAGGGGTGGAGGTGAATAGTAACAATAGAGGTAGAAGCGGGAAAAATGGGTGTTTGTTTGTTTGATTGCAAGGTGAAAGTTTGGGTACATGGCAGGAATGGTCCCTCAAGGTGTTATGTTTAATTTCAACCATAGTCCTTGTGGTGCACAACTTTGGTCCTTATAGTTTGTCAATGTTTTACAACAACCACCGTTTATCCCCCTTAAAAGGACTAACGGTATAAAGGTTGGGATAACAGGCTCCGTTAAATGGATTTGGGTTGGTTGGGCTTGTTATTTGGGCCGGTTATGTAATAAAAGGGGTATAAGGGTTTTGGGTTTATTTTAAAAGGGTTTCATGTAAGTGGGCTGACCCGGGCCTACTAGGTGGGTACGGGTGGGCCCACTTTTGACAATTAGGTTTTCAGGTTCGGTTTTTGATGCTCTTTCCAAATCCACTTCCCAGGGTTGACTTTGACTTGATTTGACTTTTGACTTTTTGTTGACTTTACGCTCTTTCTGTTCTCATGCTTGGTTTTGTCGTTTTTAGCTTTGATTTTGTCCTTTTCTTGAATATCCATTACCTGCACAATATAAATGCAAAACATACAAATACAATATATTTTTGGTACGTTTTTAGTCATTTTAGCTCGTTTTTAATGGTCAAAGGTATGTGTATTTAAACACATACCAACAATCATCACAAAAACACAAAACACGAGAAAGGAAGAGGCACACCTCTTCACAACAAAAAAAATACTTATTCATTACTACATAATATTACTACGGATAAACATGGGTTGCCTCCCACAAAGCGCTTGTTTTAATTCACTAAGCTTGACCCATTCCCCGAATTCATTGGTCCTTGGGGAAGGTTTGGAGATCTGGGACAACCATGTGTGGTACATTCCCTCTAAAGTAGTGCTTAAGTCTATGACCGTTCACCTTAAAGTTTAGCCCGAAGGTTTGAGATAACTCGACGGTGCCATAAGGGTACACATGGGCAATGGTGAAAGGCCTGGACCAACAGGAATTTATCTTGCCTGAGAAAATCTTCAATCAAGAGTTAAAGAGGAGGACTTGATCACCGACGTTGAAATTACGGTTTTTGATCTTGGAGTCATGGATCCTCTTTGTCTTCTCTTTGTAGATAAAAGAGTTCTAATAGGCTTGATCATGAAGTTCATTTAATTCATTGAGTTGAACTTTTTGGTGATCGCCCGCGGTCGAAAGGTCAAAGTTTGCATACTTTAAGGCCCAATAGGCTTTGTGCTCGAGTTTGATCGGTAGATGACATGCCTTTCCGAACACGAGCTTGTAAGGAGTACACCCGATGGGTGTTTTGAAAGCGGTACTGAAGGCCCAAAGTACGTCATCCAATTTATCCGACCAAGAGGAACGGTTCTCGCCTACGGTCCTATCAAGAATTTGTTTTAAACCACGGTTGGAGACTTCCACCTGCCTACTAGTTTGTGGGTGATATGCGACAACAAGACGGTGAGTGACACCGTATTTAAGCATGACCTTTGAGAATTGGTCATTGCAAAAGTGCGTACCGCGATCACTAATGATAGCGCGGGGAGTTCCAAACCGAGCAAAGAGAGATTTTAAGAATTTGTAAACAACTCGGGCGTCGTTGGTGGGGAGCGCTTTCGCTTCAACCCATTTCGATAAGTAATCGACCGCCACAAGTATGTACTTATTCCCTCGTAAAGATGGGAACGGCCCCATTAAATCGATGCCCCACACGTAAAAGATTTCACAAACTTAGATGGAATTTTGTGGCATTTCATCACGTTGCGAAAATTTTCCTTGACGTTGACAAGTGTCACATCGGGTGACCAAGTCATGGGCATCTCAGTAAATAGTGGGCCAATAAAACCCATAATCAAAGATTTTTTTGAAGGTGTAATTGGCACTATAATGTCCCCCAGTGGGTCAACTATGGCAAGTTGTGAGGATATCAATAGCTTCTTAGCCCGAAACACACCGCCGGATCACTTGATCCGCACATATTTTGAACAAATAGGGGTCGTCCTAAAAGTAGTGTTTAACATCCTTGAAAAACTTGTTCTTTTATTGGGACGACATCCCTTTAACAATGAAATTCCCCGCGTGGTAATTTGAAAAAATCCGGCAAACCAACGGGTAATGTGATCACACGAAAAAGTTACCATATTTACGTTCCCTCGAGAGGAAACGTTTCATTTATCTCCTTTGGGTCGAGCACATTTTCAGAAGGATTTTCTAATCGGGAAAGATGATCGGCCACGAGATTCTCGGCTCCTTTTGTGTCAATTACTTTGAATTTGAACTCTTGAAGGAGGAGAACCCATCGGAGCAATCTCGCCTTGAAATATTTTTTTGCAAAGAGATATTTGAGGGCAGAGTGATCCGTATACACAATGCTTTTGTTCAAGATGAGGTAAGACCGGAATTTTTCAAAGGCATACACCACGGCTAACATTTCTTTCTCCGTCGTGGTGTAATGCGATTCCGCCTCGCTCATTGTTTTACTAGCATAGTGTATAGGCCTAAAGTATTTTTCACGATGTTGCCCCTAGACTGCACCTATGACATAATTGCTTGCATCGCACATTAGCTCAAAAGGTAGGTCCCAGTCGGGGGCAATCAAGATTGGAGCTTCGGTTAATTTTTTCTTAAGTATTTGAAAGGCTTCAATACACTCCTCGGAGAAGAAAAACAGAGTATCTTTTTCGAGAAGTCGGGTCATCGGCCAGGCTATCTTCGAGAAATCTTTAATGAATCTACGATTAAACCCGGCGTAACCAAGAAAACTCCGAATTCCTTTAATGGTGGTGGGATGAGGTAGCTTAGCAATAAAATCAACTTTCGCTTTATCAACCTCAATCTTGTTCTTGGAAATCTTATGGCCAAGTACAATTCCTTCCTTGACCATGAAATGACTTTTCTCCCAATTTAGACAAAGATTAGTGTCTTCACAACGTTTAAGCATCTTGTCCAAATGGGAGAGGCAAGTTTCGAATGAATTCCCAAAGACCGAAAAGTCGTCCATAAAGACTTCCATCATTTTTTTGATCATATCATGAAAGATATCCATCATACACCTTTGGAACGTGCCTGGTGCATTGCATAAGCCGAAAGGCATGCGACGGTAGGCGAACGTTCCATAAGGACACGTGAATGTGGTATTTTCTTAATCATGAGGGTCGATGGGAATTTGAAAGTAACCCGAGAAACCATCGAGAAAACAATAGTACTCGTTTCTCGCTAATCTCTCAAGCATTTGGTCTATAAATGGTAGTGGAAAGTGGTCTTTACGGGTGGCATCATTTAACTTTCGGTAGTCAATGCATACACGCCATCCCATAACCAATTGATTCGGGATCAACTTATTTTCATTATTTTCAACAACGATAAAGCCACCTTTTTTCGGTACGCAATGTACGGGGCTCACCCAAGGACTATCCGAGATCGGGTAAATTAATCTGGCATCAAGAAGTTTTTCAACCTCCTTTTTGATGACATCGTGGATTTTTGGATTTACCTGTCTTTGATGTTGGACCGCCGGTTTGTAGTCCTCTTCCATAAGAATCTTGTGAGTACAAAATTCCAGGTTAATACCCTTGATGTCGGAGAGTTTCCAAGCGATGGCTCGCTTGTGTGACTTCAAAACCTTTATGAGAGCGGCTTTTTCCTCGACACTCAAGTCCAGATCATTTGATTCGCACATATTTTAAACAGATCGGGGTCGTCCCAAAGTAGTGTTTAACATCCTTGAAAAACTGTTCTTTTGTTAGGACACATCTCTTTAACAATGAAATTCCCCACGTGGTTAATTTGCATTAATCGGCAAACACTGGGTTACTTGAGGTCACCACGAGAAGTCACCATATTAATTGTCTCGAGAGGAAACTTTTCATTTACCTTTTTTAGGTCGAGCACATTTTCATAAGGATTTTCTAATCGGGAAAGATGATCGGTCGCGAGATTCTTGGCTCATTTTGTGTCAATTACTTTGAATGTCAACTTTTGAAGGAGGGAGAAAACCCATCGGAGCAAATCTCGCCTTGGAATATTTTTTTAGAAGAGATATTTATAGGGCAGATGATCCGAATTCACTATGCTTTTGTTCAAGAATGAGGTAAGACTGGAATTTTTCGAAGGGCATACACTCCACGGCCAACATTTCTTTATCCGTCATAGTGTAATGCGATCCCACCTCGTTTATTGTTTTACTAGCATTGTGTATAGGCCTAAGTGTTTTCATCGACGTTGTCCCAAGACTGCACCTATCGCAAAGTCGCTTGCATCGCACATAAGCTCAAAGGGTAAGTCCCAGTCGGGGGCAATCAAGATTGGAGCTTCTATAAGTTTTTTCTTTAACGTTTGAAAAGCTTGAATACATTCATCGGAGAAGATGAACGGAGTATTTTTCTCAAGAAGATGAGTCATCGGTCGGGAAATTTTGGAAAAATCCTTAATGAACCGTCGGTAGAAACCGGCATGACCGAGAAAACTCCGAACACCCTTAACGGTGGTGGGATGAGGTAACTTAGCAATCACATCGACTTTGGCTTTATCACCCCTCAATCCCTTTTTGGAATCTTATGGCCAAGGACATGCTTCCTTAATCGTAATGACTCTTTTCCCAATTAAGACAAAGATTGGTGTCTTCACACCTTTGAAGCATCTTGTCTACACGAGAGAGGCAATTTTTGAATGAATTCCCAAAGACCGAAAAGTCGTCCATGAAGACTTCCATTGTTTTTTCGATCATATCATGAAAGATAGCCATCATACACCTTTGGAACGTGCCCGGTGCATTGCATAAGCCAAAAGGCATGCGACGGTAGGCGAACGTTCCGTAAGGACACGTGAATGTTGTCTTTTCTTGATCATGAGGGTCGATGGGGAATTATGAAAGTAACCGAGAAAACCATTCGAGAAAAACAATGTACTCATTTTCTCGCTAATCTCTCTGAGCATTTGATCCATAAACGTAGTGGAAAGTGGATTTAAGGGTGACTTCATTTTACTTTCGGTAGTCAATGCACCTACACGCCATCCGTAACCAATCGGTCAGACAATTAACTCCATTTTATCCATTTCAACAACGGTAAAATACCTTTTTCGGTACGCAATGTACGCGGGCTTACCAAGGGGACTATTCGAGATCGGTAATTAATCCGGCATTAAGAAGTTTTTCAACCTCTTTTTTGATGACATCGTGGATCTTTGGATTCACCCGTCTTTAGTGTTGAACCGCTGGTTTGTAGTCCTCTTCCATAACAATCTTGTGAGTACAAAATTCTGGGTTAATACCCTTGATGTCGGAGAGTTTCCAAGAGATGGCTCGCTTATGTGACTTCAAAACCTTTATGAGAGCGGCTTTTTCCTCGACACTCAAGTCTTTAGCAATTATGATGGGAAACTTGTTGTTACCTTTCCAAAAAATGGTATATTCGAGCATGAGGGAGGTAAGTCCTTGAGTTCGACTTCGGGAGGTTCATCAATTGAAGATTTATCATTCTTAGCTTCACAAACTTTGAGTTCTTTTTGAATTTCAGGCAAATAGTTTCCTTGAGTGGGAGGGGGTAATGATGGATCATCATTGAGAAATGATTCAAGCAGAAGAATATCCCCCTCCGAGTCATAGTAAGAGTCATCAACTTCTGGTGAAGTTGGATCATCTTCAAGAGCGAGGAAAGCATCGACTTCCTCAAGAAGAAAATCACTATCCCCGAAGGGAGTGAGAGTCAGAGAAGAGGTAGAAACGATCGGGTCATAGTAAGGAGTGGGATTGCCACTTGCGATCACATCGGAGAAACCGAGAACTTCTTGAGAATACTCCTCACAAGCCATTTCAATGACGTCGATTTGGTTCGCCGTCATATCATCGTAATTAGAGGAGTATCTCGAAGTTTGATCAAGATTGAATGTTACGGCTTCTTTTCCAACACGAAGAGTTAATTCTCCTTCGTAAACATCAATCAAAGCACGTCCGGTCTTTAAGAAGGATCTCCCGAGAATTAGGGGGACTCGGGGATCGGCATCAAAGTCTATGACTATAAAGTCGGTCGGGAAATTGAACTTTCCTACTTTTAGGTAGACATCTTCGGCCTACGATTGGTTGGTAATCGACGTTCTGCAAGTTCAAGAGTCATACAAGTAGGAGTGAGCTCCGAAAGAGAAAGCTTTTTCCACACGGATAATGGCATGAGATTTATGCTAGCGCCAAGATCGGCCAAGGCTAAGCACTCATCCATTCTGGGAAAATCACACGGTATGAGAAATTTGTCGGGGTCTCTAAGTTTTTCGGGTAACTTGTTGAGGATAACCGCCGAACAATGCTCATTCAACGGAGTTCTAGCCATTTCACTTAATTTTTCTTTGTTTCCGATTAAGGCTTTAAGAGTCGAAGCAAATTTTAGCATAAGATCAAAAGATCTGTGTGGTAATTTCGAAAACTCATATCTTTAAAGATTTGTAGAATTTCTCAAATTGGGTCGTTAGCTTTTTCACGACGCCTTTCATCATTACGTCTCGACGGATCCGGGAATTGAGGTTTTAAGTTAGGGCATCGGGCACCAACGGCTCAACAACGGGTTCAGATTTTGAGTATTGGGATCGCGAATTTGGATCCACACCGTTACGTTTGGCACGTACTTTGTATTTCCAGTATTAGTAGGATGGCACCGAGTCCTTTGTCAACCTTGGATTTCGTTCCATACTTTAGGAGGGAGAAGAAGTAGTAGGAATCGTTGGGTCCCTTGATAAGCAACACCGCTTCGGGTGGTAATACCCTTCAAGTCTACCTTTGGGTTAGTAATGGTATTACTAGGGAGTGTCCCTGAACCTGAAGTAGAAGCGGTATTGGAATTCACGAACTTTTTTCAATGATTTATTCACAATGTATTTTAACGGACAATGAGGTAGGACAACTTCAACCAAATAATCTACTTACTTCACGGTAGCTCTCAAAAAGATAAACGCACAGGTGAGCGGAGGAGTAGGAATAGCGCGAAGCTTATTTCTCCTTTCGGGTCGTAGTTCCTCGGAACAACCCTCCTTATACCCACTTTTTAGTTTGTTAATCAAATCGAGGTGAGCCGTACGTCGTAAGAGACACAAATGGCAAGTTTTTAAATCTTTTGTTCGATTTGGGAACCAACAAGTTCACCGGAATTTATTAATGATAATACTTTAGTGAAAGTATTATATGATTGATGAATTTTATTTCTTGATTAAGACAATGTTTTTATATTTTTGGTTTTTCTTGTTTTATAAATATATACTAAAAAGAAATGAAAAATATTTTTGTATTTTTATAAAAATAAAAGAGATATTCACAAATTCAAACACAATTTGTCAAACGTTACGAAATTCGTTTCACAGCCTCCCCGGCAGCGGCGCCAAAAATTGATTCGTCAATAATATATATATAATATATAAGCAAACACTCAACCAATTACCTTTAGCCAAGATTGGTTAAGAATTCACAAAATAAAATATATATGTAACCGGAAGTATGATTCCCGGGTCGTTATGTCCCAACGAGGTGTGCAATTGAAAATCGAATGACGGATTGATGATTGATGTTTGAATATGACAAAGTTATGATTGGTTTTCTATTTCTACAAGTTAAATATGCAAAAACGATTAAATAAAACCTAAAAACGAAAGCTATATAACTTAAAACCTAAAACGGGCACGAAAAACGAGGGTCAAAAACCTAAATTACACAATTTAAACCCTAGAATGAATTTTTTCACTTAAAATGGGTTCTAAGTGACTAAAAATAAAGTTTAAAAAAAAACTAGATCGAAAACGGAGTTAGTTAAGACAAAAAACGAGTCAAAACAAAAACGGGATTTGAATCCCGTTCTTTAAAAAATGAATTTTTGAAAAAATGACCCTACGAAATCTTTAACATTTTTCCTAGAAACTATATAAATAAATAAAGTTTTTAAAAAAAAGTTTATATTTTTCTGACTTTTATTTTATTTTTTATGAATTTTTTAAGTTTTTAAAGAAAATAAATTATAGAAAAATACTAAACGTGTATAAAAAAATCTAGAAAAAAATACAAAAAATGGCTAAGGGGTAAACGGTCTTATGAAAAATAAGAAAAAAATCAAAATAAGCTACACGGATAAGCAGTTAAAATAAGCTACAAAGTGGAATAAGCTAAAACTGCCAAAATGTGTATAATAATTAAAAGGTGCAAGATCTAACAAGTGAAAGACCCAAGGGCAGTTGGTTTGGAGTGTGTGTGCTAAGAAGGTTGAGTGGGTAGAGGTCAGGGGTTCGAGCCTTGCTCACCCCTGACTTCCCTACTCCCTTTTTATTTTTATTTTTCAAAATTTTCTTTTACAAACTTATTAAGCACATGAAAATAAGCATTTTTCTCAACTAGCACTTTTTATGAAATACACAAATAAGCCCTCAAATAAGCATCTAAAGCTGACAGATTGCTTAATGGCTTAAGGGCTTTTCTTTTTTGGCCTTTTAAGCAACTTAAGAAGAAAAATAAGCAAAACTTAAACTTAATTACACCTAATAAGCAAATGCAAGCTGAAATAAGCAAAAATGAATGAGAAAATAAGCCTAGAAAAGAGAATAAGCTTTTGACAGAAATGTGTATGCAAAAAGGGACAAAGGGTCAACTTTGGGCTTAAAAATAAGCCCTCAGACAGACACTTAAGGACCTATAAGCTAGAAAAAGGAAAAGAGGACATAAAAAGCTATAATAAAAAGCAAACAATAATTATTTTGAACAACTAATAAGCTAAAAAAAAGGAATTCAAAAGGGCTATGACAGACAGAAATGCTAAAGTAGACAAGAGGCACAAAGGCTTTTCTTTTTGGCTTTTTTAAGGACAATAAGCAATTCAAATGGGGAAATAAGCATTCACAGATACTTAAGCATACATAATAAGTAAATAACAACAAAAGAGAACAATTAAAAACACCAAATAAGCCAGGAATTGGCTTATTAAATTCTCAGCACCAGGGGACCTTTTTGGTTTTTGGCAAATTGGAAATAAGCTAAAATAAGCTCAAAATAAGGCAAACTGAGGTAATTTAAGCTTGAACTAACCTAATAAGCTATTCTAAACACAAATAAGCTGAAATGACAGGGTAATAAGCACAGATTAAGCAAATAAGCCAAAGGGCTAAAACTGTGGGCCAAACAGGCTCTTAGGTCACTTTTGGGGCTTATTTTTAAGCCCTTAGAGTGAATCCCAATAGCTGAGCTTACAGGGGCTTAAAGCTTAGCCTATAAGCTCTCTAAAAATCCTGACTAGAAAGGAAATGATAAGCAATTGGACAGCTAAAAAGGGCTGTCAAAAAGAGCTTTTGCACCAGGGGAGCCCTTATTGGGCAGACCCAAGGGCTATATGCAGCCCTTGAATAAGCCACCAATTAAGCTTGAAATTGAAAGCTAAGTTAAAACAGACAGAGATAAGCTCCTAATGAGCTTGTGCTCCAAGATCCATAAGCTAAAAACTTGATTTAAAGACTGAAAATTGAAATCAAAAAGTGTTGTATACCCAAAGATTGACTGAAAATTGTAGTGTAGGGTTGTTTTTTATATGATTTAAAGACTGAAAATTGAAATAAAAAAGTCTTAACTTCAAAATACTTGACCAAATTTTTGACAAAGTGTTGTATACCCAAAGATTCAAATGCAGGCACTCTTCACTTAATTTAATACTTAATTTGAACAAGAGAATGTAGGCTTATGACCACTTTAAGCTCAAAATCAAAATAAGCTAATCTACACACAAATTTATCACAGATTTGAAACATAGCTAATTTAAACTTGACTTTTTAGATTTAGCTTATAAAGACTATTTAAAACTACTTTTTAGACCTAAATTAAGCTAATAGAAACTGACTTAAAGACCAAACCCATGACATAACCCCATTTGACCCATTTTGGGACTTGTCCCAAACACCCCTTTAAATTATAAAAAGGGCTTTTTAGGCTGATTTATGGAGATTTAAGCCAAGGGTTCTAAAAACAGATTACTAAACATGAATAATAAGCATGATTAAGCACAATGAAAAAGAGAATAAGCACAAATAAGCTATAAATAAGCAAATGCATAAAAATAAGCTTAAAATGAAGGAAAAAGGACTTACAATGCCCTTTGCTCTAAACAAGGGCTATTAAGCTTTTAAAAGATTTGTCTACAAGCTCCAACTTATACAAAATAAGCTGGTAGTGTCCATAAGCCCATTCATTTCTGGCTTATCATCCAAAGTATAAGCTGTGGTACTTTTTTGGTGGATTTTTTTGATTTTTTTAACTAAATAGCTTTTTTAGTTTACTTAATGAAAACGGCTTATAGATAAGCTTAATTAAGAGCTTCTTAACTCATTTAAACACTACTTAATAGCTTAACAACTTGGAATTTAAAAACTTTGAATTTAACTCCTAAACCTCAAATTCTTTATTAATGCTTTAAAAAGAGTACAATTCTGAAAATAAGCTGATAAAAGCTAAATGACTGAATGAAAATTACAATTAAACTAAGATTAAGCTAAGATATGATAAGATGCCTTCAAGGCTTACAAAAGACTTCTATTTATAGCTGAATTTCATCTTCCTTGGTCTTCTCAGGTGTGCTTCTTTTGTGAGACAAAAACAGGTTTTTGTGCCTTGTTGTGTGGAGAGGATTATAAAGCAAATCCCAGCCTTTGATTTCATTCCTAGTCATTACCACCATCGATTTTGGTTGTTTGTTGAAATTGGTGAGGATTGCCAGCATGGAAAGGTGTTTGGGGACTGAGGAGATGTTAGTGGAGGTGAGGGGGAGGGATTGTCCATGGGGTTGTAGAGGTTGCAGGGTAAAAAGGTGGGAAGACACCCGTGAGTTGTATCTGGGTGAAATTGGCGGGAAATGTTGTTTGTGAGGGACATGGAAAGAGTTTTGTATGTTTGGCAAATATGGCCCCTCATGGTTATATTTGATCTTGCAAAATTCGTCCTTGTTGTGATACAACTTTAAAAGGTTGGCAGGTTAAGCCCTCCAAGTCATATATGTTAATGACATAGGAGGTCCTTGTACTAATACTACTTTAGGGATTTGGCAGATTTAACCCCTAAAGTTGTATTTTACTGAAATTGCAAATTCAGTCCTTGTAGTTATTTACCAAGATACACAGCTTTTGATTTGGCAATTTTGGTCCCTTAAGTTGTATTATTCTGATTCAGCTTCTCGGAGTTGACTTGACTTTGACTGTTTGACTTTTTGGCTTCGATTTGGCTTCGTCTTTTCACACTTTTCCATTCCGTGCTCAGTTCTGTCATTTTTGGCTTTGTTTTTCGTCTTTTTGTGTGATATATGTTTCCTGCACAATACAAATGCAAAACAAACATATATTTGGCAGTTTTTGTCTGTTTTTGGTAATTTAAGCTCGTTTTATTAGGTATAAAATATGTATAATTAAGCACATATTAAATATATAAATAACAACATCTACTAACCTAGTCCCATCCATCTCATCTTAAATATATAAATAAAAATGCCAATAACATAAATAAATTGTAAAATTATATAAATTAATTTATGTACAATTAATTTTTCAACAAGATTAATAAATTAACTAGCACTTGAATTATGTCAAAATAAATATTTTTAAATGTTCCATCTTGTATATAGCTTATTTTACATCACTTGTAAGTGTGTATATGTTAAAGTATTGTTCTTGACTTTCTTGTAAATTTTTTATAAAAAATACACTAATTGGTGATATAACAAAGAAGTAAAAATGCATATAATCAAGAAATATATGAAATGAACATATGAGAAAAGATGTAAAAACCTTGTAGAAATGTGATGAGATTAGTTTACTTGACACCTAATTCAAGCCTCAAATTTGTTTGATTCTAGTATAAACCTTTATCCTTCTTGTACAATACTTTAATATATCAAAACTAAAATTGTTTCTTGCTTTTGTGTTGTTGTTGTAGGTTGTTGAGAAAAAGACAGAGAATGAAAGATTTTTGCTAAATGAAATGTAGAGATAATGAAGTTTACTTGCATTCTTAAAGGTATAAGTAACACATGGGTAAAAGAATGTTGTGGTTAATAGAATGTTATGGTTAATAGATCTATATAATAACATGCATCCTAGTTATATGGTTTAAGGTTGGATAATAAGAGGTATGTTTTGGTAGGTATTGAAAAATGTATATATGACTTAGGGAGTGAATATGGACGACATTTTGGAGTTTAGTGGGAGGGAAAGATTATTATTTTTTTAAAATGTTAAGTATAAGTGTAGTATTTTGTATATGTATGGAAGGTGGTGTGGTGTTCATGCATGCATGAATGTTCCAAATGTCAAAACGTAAGCGTTTTACGTAAAGTATAAAAATAAATATAAAAAGTTATAAATTATATTCGTAATAATTACATAACACTTATTCGACGTAAACTTTTATTTATTTAATGCCGGTTTACGTTGATTGTTGATTTTCAGTCTACGCGATTTAACTTAACGGTTGTTATTAAAAGTAAATGCGCAAAAGTTCGAAACAAATAATTGAAAGTTTATTGACGTAAAATGACCTGAAAATACGGATTGCCACACTCGGAACTGAATCTAGAACTGCTAATATTATCAAAACTAAGACTGTTATGAGTTCCAATGTGTTCAATACTCCATTGTCTTCTAATTCTTTTGCAACTCGTAGAGATAATTCTATTCATCGTCGACTTTGGGTGCTCAAAACACATGACGGGAAATCTCAAGCTTCTACGTAATTTTGTGGAAAAATTTATGGGTACGGTGAAGTTTAGAAACAATCAAATTGCACCGATTCTTGTTTGCGGAGATCTAGTTTAAGGGAATGTCGCTATCAAAAGGGTTTACTACGTTGAAGGGCTGAATCACAATTTATTCTCCGTTGGTCAATTTTGTGATGCGGATTCGAAAGTTTCTTTTTGAAAATCTACATGTTATGTCTGTGATTTGAAGGGAAATGATCTTCTCACAGGTTCTCGTGGCACATATCTTTATCCAATCACCCTTCAAGACACAAATTCCCCTAATTCAATTTGCTTAATGGCTAAAGCGTCATTGTCTCAAGCTTGGTTATGGCATCGTCGTCTTTCTCACTTAAACTTCAATTCCATCAATTTGCTTTCAAAGAATGATATTGTGATTGGTCTTCCAAAGTTAAAATTCGTCAAAGATCATCTATGTTCTTCTTGTGAGTTGGGAAAATCCAAATGAAAGTCTTTCAAGACAAAAACTACCCCAAGCTCCAAAAGATGGTTACAAATTTGAAGGATTCACTAAAACTATGATCCGGTGGTCTTGGCAAGTCAAACCACATGATAGCCATTTTAGTGAGAGAGAGTAGTGAGATGGAAGATGAACTTGTGATATTAGATGGAAAATGGATGAAGGATACAAATGACACAACAATGCCAAATGACTCAACCCCTCTATGGACGCATAGAGGGTATTTTATAGCCATAACGCCTCTAAACAATACGATAATTTCCTATTCTATTCCTCTGCGAAAGTGACTATGATAACTATGGTAATTCTGTAATTCCGTCACGTAAAAGTGAATTCCCAACAATCTTCCCTCACAAGACGTTATACAAAATTACTTACAATAATATTCCTAAAAGTATATAATGATTAAGAACAAGAACTTCCATGATAGCATCATATGCTGATGACTTCCATCTTGGTGTTTGACTTCAGTCTGCACTCCAACATGAAGCATCCTTGTAGTCACTTTGTAGGAGTAATACTGTAATAGGCACGGACTAATGTAACCCATACACTTCTGGTTAAGGAGAAGCTTCTGAATTAGCTTCCCCTAATTCGTTCCACATATTCTTGATTTAGAAGCTTTAAAAAAGCTTCCCCCCAAACTAGAAATGAATCAAGCTTCCCCTAATTCATGCCTACAAATTCTTTATTTAGAAGCTTTTAAAGCTTCCCCAAACTAGCAATCCTCTCTTTGAGCAGTTCAAAGCTTAACTTACAAGCTTTAGAAAAATTAAGTGCACAGCGGAACTGTAATATACCATATCAAATAATTACTGCTCCTTAAGAATAAGCTTAGTGATTTGATCGGACATTGGGTAAGCATTAACTGGATCAGCAACATATCTTCTCACGCATAAATATTCTTCTCACACCCGCTTCCCCCCCTGGAAAGTCAAATTAATGCATACAAAATTTCTCAAGGTACTACTTTCCCCCATTTGTCTGAAGAAATGCCACCCAAAAGCCATAGATTTAAAGCGCTATATTCTCTGCGGTTAGGACATTTGTCTTTCCCGGCATGGCCTAACTTAAAAAAATTTTAGAAAGATGCCCATGTCAACTATCAAGAAAAAGAAAGGCACAGACGCAAAGGATGTATCTTCTCCTTCCCCCTGCTGGTTTTTTTGTTTTTTTTTTTTTTTTTTTTTTTTTTTTTTTAATTTCGACATGTCCCGGAAGTCAGCACACCTTGGACGCGCATTTTACGTAGTATTGTGTGAGGATAAATTAGCTCAGATCTACCCGTGAGAATCAATTGCGATCAAATCTCTACTCATAACCTCTCTCTGGCTATCTTCAACCAACCGGGCTTGTAGTTGTAGGCTATTTGAAGTAACCACTGATGAAGTAAACCAGATATACCAAACTTGAAACTGAAGTAGAATTTCCCGTTCTTGTGACTTAAGCTTGCGCTAATGTTGGAAGAACGGTGTAGAGAATTTGTGCTCCAAGCAAATCTCTAAGTACTCAATACCCCACCCAAAGTATGAGACCATCATCACCTCTTGCGATTATCCACATCGTCTTAGCGTGTGACACTGAGTACTACAACATAACTCCTTTAAGTGATAGTTAACCAGGTCATCAACCATCCACCTATTGACTGCTGGAAACTAGATAAACAAAGTCTTCAACTTAAATTAAGCTCGAGCAAGTTATCATTGAAAGTCATGCATTTAGCCAACCCCGACTTCAAGATAAAATAAGAATACGCCTTCGAAAAATGCCACTTCAATCTCAAATAAGTGATACCCGATTCAACTTCGTGATCACTTGACATTAAAATCCGAATTTCATAGCCGTTTTGACGTTGTAGTGAATCTTATTCGGATTGTTTTTAGTGTTATGTATCGTGTTTGTTGTGTTGTTGAAATCAATTAACATTCACGGTATTTTACAATTCTATGATTTAAACCGTAAAAAAATCAACTTTTACGGGATTTTATTAAATCAAGAAAAAACCGTGAATAAAAAATTAATTGTTGGTGAAATCGTTGTTGTCATTGAAGAACGTAAGCTTTTGAAATGATTAATGAGCTTAAAACGTTGAACGGTGCACGAATTTTGAGCTTGAAATGATTAACGGTTGATCAAAACTCAAATAACGACAAACGGTGCACAAACGATTCACTTTAAATGGCTAACGGGCTGTTTTGAGGCGATAGGGACTAACGGTGAAAAGTTATTTTCAACTAGAAGTGCTTCTTTTCAAGGAAGGACGAATGGTGCAATTGTAGTAACAAGTGAGGGGCTGCATGTGCCAATTGCCAAAAGTTGGTAATTAATAAAACATTTCCCACCATTTTTCTTTCTTGTTCGTATTTCAAAGTTACCAAAAATGAAACGTGTGAATATATGCTCTTTCAAACGCGTACGGTTATCGTCGGTAAAAACTAAATACACCACGTTGATCGAAACGATGACACGAGCACGATGGTGTATGTCTTATGTCCCGTCGTTTAACGACACTCGAAACCGAAAAAACCGAAAATTTATTAAAACGTGAAGAAACTCGTTCAAGCTAGGAGAGAACCGAAAATTTTGTTCTTGTGTGTGATGTAGTTCGGTTCAAGCTAAAAAAACTCGTTCGGTCCAAGTCAAAAAATTACTCGTTCGGTCCTTGAGATTTTTCACTAGTTTGATGGTCTCGTTCGATGGTCTCGTTCGATGGTCTCGTTCGATGGTCTCGTTCTCCACTCGTTCGATTGTTCCGTTTTCCACTCGTTCGATTGTTCCATTTTCCACTCGTTCGATTGTTCCGTTTTCCACTCGTTCGGTCCTTGTGTATTTCACTCGTTCGGTCCTTGAGTTTTTGCACTCGTTCGGTCCTTGAGTTTTTTACTCGTTCGGTGATCTTGAGAAGTTGCTCGTTGGACTCGTTCGTGAAAAAAGAAAAAAATGACAGAAACAAACCGCACCCTACTTGTAATGAGAAAGATGGTGTTGTAAACTATTTTTTTTTTGTTACCTTAAAACCAATTGTAGGAACCCGATTCACTTCACTTCATAAATCAACACGGATCAAGAACAAGAAACTTGAAAAAAGATAGAGAGAAAAGAGAGAGACTTGAGAGAGATAGAAATTAGATTTAGAAAAATAAAAACTAGATATTTTCTAAAAGAAAATATCTATATATATATGACACTCGATCGATCCTTTAGGTTTCCTAATCCGTTTGGTCCCTTTGGTTTCCGACTCGTTCGATCCACAAAGTGTGAAGCTCGTTCGGTCCTCAACGGCTCACAATGTCGAGTTAGTTAACAGGTAAATCAAAAGAAAAAAAATTTAGTAATTATCCTCAAGCTCATATAATATACTCCCCCCGTCCCTAAATACAAAGTCAATCTTCTTCAACTTTGACCTTAAATTATTTTATTTGTGTTATATAATACTTGATGAAAATCATACCAATGAAAATACATTTAAAATTTAATTCATTCATATATTTTGCATCAAGTATAATATAACACAATCAAAATAATTTAAAGTCAAAGTTGAAGAAGAATGACTTTGAAAGTCAATAGTGGACATTTATTTAGGGACGGAGGGAGTATATAAGATATGAATGTATTCTCTTCATATGATTTCGATAATACTCTATAACATAACTTATAAAACAAAATAAAAATAAAAATCATACATGTATTTGAAACATTTACGAAAACTATGATCCGGTGGTCTAGGTGAGTCAAACCACATGATAGCCATTTTAGTGAGAGAGAGTAGTGAGATGGAAGATGAACTTGTGATATTAGATGGAAAATGGATGAAGGATACAAATGACACAACAATGCCAAATGACTCAACCCCTCTATGGAAGCCATAGAGGGGTATTTATAGCCCATACGCCTCTAAACTATACATAGTTGCCTATTCTAGTCCTCGCGTAGGTGACTATGATAAACTATGATAATTCTGTAATGTCGTCACGTAAAAGTGAATTCCCAACAAAATTCTACACATGGACTTATGTGGTCCTATGAGGGTAGAAAGCATCAATGGTAAGAAATATGTTCTGGTAATTGTTGATGACTACTCCATATATACTTGGACTCACTTTTTAAGATCTAAAGACGAAACTCCAGAAGTTCTCATTGATTTTCTCAGACTTGTTTAAAGAGGACTTCATGCTCAAGTAAGAACTGTTGAACTGACAAAGGCATAAAATTTTTAAATAAAACTCTTTATGCATACTTTGCTCCAGAAGGTATTAAACTCCAAATGTCCACTGCTTGAACACCTGAACAGAACAGCGTTGTCAAAAGATGGAACCGTACTCTTGTTGAGGAAGCTCGAACAATGTTAACCGCCACTAAAGTTCTGTTGTTCTTTTGGGCTGAAGCAATTGCCACAACATGTTTTACTCAAAACCATTCAATTGTAATTCCTTGACATGAGAAAACTCCTTATCACATCATCAATGGCCAAAATAGTCTGTAAATTTTTTTCACATATTTGGTTCTATATGCTATATCGTCAGAGATGGTGAGAATCTTGACAAGATGAAAAAGAAAGGTGATGCATATATTTTTGTAGGATATTCTACTACGTCAAAAGGATAAAAAGTTTATAACAAGATAACAAGATTGATAGTTGAAACCATCCATGTCAACTTTGACGAATTGCCTCTGATGGCGTCAAATTACTTCAGTTCTGACCCCGCTCCACAATGTCCGTCAATGGCACTTGAACATGACAGTTTAAGTATCGCCTCTCAAAGTCAAGTAAATGTTCCTCAAAAAGATAAGACAGTAATAACGTCATTTAATGAGTTGGATATTTTGTTTAGTCTAATGTTTGATGAATATTTCAATGGAGCTACTTCAGTTGTGTCAAAGTCTTCCATTGTTCCTACTGCTAATGCATTTGATAAACATCAACAACCAAACACAACTACATCTACTTCAACAACTGTTGCCGTAGATACAACTCAATTGGATATTCAAACAACAACTGAACCTACAACTTAAGAACCAAATGTCACTTGAGAACACCGATCAAGCAGAAAATGTAATGGTTAACGAAGACGAATTTATCAACATCTTCAATACACCGGTACATGAAGTGGGGGAGCTGTCCTCTAGACATGTTGATTCATCAAACATGCATACATTCTATCAAAGATACTCCTCTAAACATCGTTGGACTAAAGAACACCCTTTAGAACAAGTGGGGGAGTTGTCCCCTAGACATGGCTTTCACTTTGACAAAATACCTATGTATTGTGATTCAAAGGCAGCTATAACCATCTTGTGCAATCTAGTCCAACATTCCTGTACAAAGCACATTGATGTCAGATATCACTTCATCAAGGAACAAGTTAAAAGGGGTATTGTAGAATTATTCTTTATCGGAACTGAATACCAGTTAGCTGACTTGTTTACTAAAGCTTTATCGCAAGATAGATTTCAGTACCTCGTCAGATGACTTGGTATGAGATGTTTGACTCGAGAAGAACTAGAGGGTCTGACAAATTAATCTGCTTGATATCTATCAAACATCAAACCTGTATATAATTATTGAAAAATCAAATACAAAAATATATAACCTATAAAAAGAAAATACAAACATATAAAATCTTTCAAAAACAAAATATAAAATCAGAAAATTCAAAAATACCAAAAAGAATCTTCTCGACATGTCTCTTGGAATCGATAACATTTACGTACCTAGAAATGTCGATCAACATTGACACGGGTGTATAAATGAAGTTCGAGCAAGAATTCAAACGCTTTAAAACATGTCATTCCTAAATTTTCTCAATGGCTTGTGTACATTTCAGTGCATAACCCGGACTTCAATGTAAGGAAGATGTACGTTTCAGTTCATTTATCCTTAACAACGAAAACAAAAGTCTTTTCGGTCTTGAGCAATTAAACAAAACATTCAAAGTTTTAAGCTCATGAAAATGGCTTACTGTTACTTCAGACTATAACCTGGGCCCGAATGTCATAGGGTAGTGTACGTTTCAGTGCACTTACTCTAATAATAGAAGAGAAGTCTTCTATCATGGTTTATAAAACCGTTGAACACTATTTTTCAAAAACACCCTTCAATGTCAAATTGCTTAAGTATAATTTGTGGTATCTTCCCATAATAAGTGGCATTTGTTAAAATTGTGTGTTCAACACTCCCTTCCTCAATATATTTAACAATTGGTACAATCGTCTCAAAAATGTCATCTTTATAAGTGAATCGATTTTTAAGGGGGAGCTTTTTAAAACCAAAGCCTTTTAATGTTAATAGATACATCTCGTAAATGTTAATTTTATGTATCCAAAAACATTCAGTGAAATTAAAATGTGGTATTTCAATGTCAACTCATACTATACACTATTAACTAGGGATGGCAACAAGTCGGGTTTGGGTCGGGTTTTATTGAACCCGTACCTGTACTCGTTTATAATTTCTAAACCCGTATCCGCCCCAATACCCGATGGGTACCCGGTTAGTATTATCCATCGGGTTTTCGGGGTTACCTGCGGGTTTCAGTTATCCGCAATTAAATATTTGTTGGACATGAACAATGTAAGAAAAATATGATTTCATTCATGGACAATGTAAAAAATATGCTAAGTATGAAGTGCGAAAATGATCAAATGATCAATACACAGTTACACTCTCATTACTATTGTAATGATTTCAAGTTAAATAATTATGTATACAAGTTTAATGGATAATTAAATGATTAAATAAACAAACACATAATGCATTAAATATAAAATAAAATAGATAAAAGAAGAACCTTGAGACATAAACTCCGAAGATGAAAGAACTGATACGAGAATTTAAGAGTCATGCGTGACTAATTGTTTGTAATTACCAAGATATGGTTGATAAAAATAAATTTTAGAATATGAGTAGTCAAATATTTTATACAAGGCTAGGAGCCCAAATTGGCCTTATATAAAAATGGCAATAAAAGCGGGTACGGATTCGGGTAAACGGGTACGGGTACGGATTCGGGTAAACGGGGAGGGTATTACCAGAACCCGAAACCGAACCCGTACCCGAGAAAAAAAGAATATTTCTACCCGAACCCATATCCAAACCTGCCAACCCGTCCTCGAACCTGACCTAACTGGTTCGGGTTTCGGTTTTCCCCATCGGTTTCGGGTGCTTTTGCCATCCCTACTGTTAACCAAGGCATCTAACTCCATCTTCAACATATTTGTGATGTTATATCACTTTTCCTTGTTAAATGTCAACTTTTTTAATTATGTGGTATCTCGCAAATATTGTTGAAGAGGAGCAATCCAAAAAACGTTCCATATATCATGCTATGTATATATTCTTCTCCCCACACGTTTTTAAGAAAATGTCATTTTAATCAATTGGTATTTCAAATACTACAAGATTTAATATTTAAAATAAGAGGAGAAAATATGATTAAAATGTAATATAGAAGAATGTGATATTTAATACTCTAAGTGCACAACTTCTACCTACATGTGCAAAACAATTTTGAATCTCAATGCACATGTGTAGGGGGAGTATTTTGAAAAATGATAAATGGTTTTATGGTTCGATCTTTATACCCAACAACAAATTAACTCACGACGTCAAAGAAGTCATAAGGTGGTTAAAGTTAGGTATAAGTCCTATGATCCAACCAGAACCGGAGAGATCTACCCATGGATATCCCATAGTCAAAATAAATATCCTTAGGTATGATTGAAGATGAATGAGAATAAGGGGAAAATGCCAACTAAGATTGAGCTAGCACTCGAACAATCACAACAAGGTGTTAGTGATGACTTATTGGTAAGCATTAAAGGGGTTGAAGAATGAAAAAGAAATGTAAGTATAAAGGGACTAAAGAAAGAAGCCCTCCATACACTTTAGGTAGAAACCGGGTCAACACATAATCTATCAGAATCACAAAGATGATTGTTGGTATTGAAGACAAACATCATAGACCTGTGATGCAATGCACAACCCTTCCCAGCCATTCGAGTTTCTCACAAAAGAGACTTGTCTCATTTTTCACGAAGATATACACATTATCTATTGACATCTCACTCCGAGATTGTTGATATTAAAAAGGTGGCAGTCAGCTTCAGCATCCGATTACTAAAACCAAAGTGCACAAATCGAGTCTAAAGCCAAAAGAGATCAAATTATAAATCTCATTAGGACACCATTCACGTATAACACTTGTTGTTCATCAAATGCAACAATTGGTATCAAAGAGTCTTACCCATTATCCTTGTGATATTTCCAGAACATTCAAAGTGATACTCTTTAGTATTCACATTGACGAATGGAAATCCTTCAAGTGTCATCATCAAACAGCACTGTGGTAGGTGACTTGTAAGATTCTATATGAATCAAACTTGTGATAACTGGATATTGATTCAGTCCAATAAATGAATTGACGACTTAATCAGAAAGATAGTAACTATCTGATTCACTCTAATCGTGTTGTCTGCTTTGAGACTTTTCGGTAATGAGAACATGCAAGCATGGTGATCTAATACACCTGTGTTAGAAGATCCCACGCTTTAAGCTGGAAATCCTGTCAAGGCGGTCCTTCCAAATTGAACCTACCTGATCACAGGTTGGTCCTCATGGAACTAGAGGTTATTGCAACCAAATCTCGACGAATGCAAAGGCATATTCGTCCATATCTGCTGCTTATTACTAACATTCAAATGCATGTACAAACGTCCTCATTTCAACTAAGTCAGATTCATCACCACATGCTCATGCTCAAGCTTTTAAGGTCAAACATTAAGCATCATGACTGTTGCTGCTAAACAAGAATGTTATCAATCAGAAAATTCAAGTTCATGTCATAATACTATTCTGCGACTCTTATAGTCACGAATTTCCTCAATATCATCAAAGATCTTGGAGATTGTTAGCCTAATGAAGAAGAGGAGATTGGGAGCTTTCAAGACAAGCATGAGCATGTCGGTCAAAAGCACAAGTTGATCAAGATAGTCAAATCAAGATGATTCATGACAAGGAGATGATGCAAGATTAAGATCTCAAGTACTAAAAGTCAAAGATGAAGGCTCAAGATTAAGATCACGAAGCATGAAGCAACAAAGCAATTACAAATAAGAAAAAATAAAGACAAGACCAAAGAAGGCTAAGATAAAGTTAGATGAAGATAACCTTAAAATTAGGGGAAATTGTTAGCCTTAATTATATTAAGTCTAACAAGAATGTTATCGGCCATCTTAGTTATTATTAATCTTCTTTTGTAATAGGCTAGTCGGGTTTAATGAGTTTTGATTGTAATCTAATATTGTCTGTGTTTTGGGCTCAAAGCCCACTCAAGGCTAAGCCCGGCCCAAATAGAAAGCCCACGAGCCTATGGAGGCCTTGGACTATAAATAGAACCCTCTCCTCATGTGGAGAGGGTGTTGGTTGCTATTTGTGTGTGTATAACCCTCCACTCTCTTAATTCTCTCTCTAATGTGTCTTCTTTCCTTTCCTTTCTTTCTTTCTTGCTTATTTTGTGTCTTATGGCTTATTGTTAGCTTATTTAGGTTGTTATATGGATTATTTATTTGGGATAACAATATCCTCTTTTTGTGACTCATTACGTATCCGCATTAATGGATGGCGATAATTCCAAGGTTAACTTCCAGATCCGAGTACCAAATTTCCATTTTTTTGATTTAAGTTCCATATGTTTAGTTAGTTCTGATGTTATTTTCAGTTGTCACTTTATAGGACACTGCCAAATTTTTTGAGAAAGAAAACAAGACCAATAAAAAGCATGATGAATGTGGTGGTGAGCAGGGATACAATGAAAATGGTGCGGCGATTTTGAGAATGAACAAGGTGGTGGTAACTCATCTTTTCGTAACACCGTGCGTCCTTATCGCTGACTGCCATTAAATGTGCCCATTAAGTCACCTCATGTGCGAATCACATAAGGGTAAAAGAGTCTTTCTTATTTTATCTGTTTGTTTGATCAATAAAGAAAAAAAAAGTGAATCCCAAATACCCCACCTGATGATTTCTTTTCTTTCTCATCGTTTTTCCTTTTTATACTCATACCACGATCGTCATTATCCCAACAACCTATTATACCACCATCATCCCAATAACTTCTAGTGACACTAACCTTCTTCGAACTTAATACTAAATAACCATCTCTAATGAGAAAGATGTAAACAACCAAAATCCAAACAACAACCCAAAACTTGAAATAAAGCATACATCTAATCAACCCAAACTCAGATTATAACGAACATAAATCACCAATATCTCATAAATATAAAAATCACAATCACGATTAGTAGAGTCTATAACAATCCCAAAAGAAAATCCATATCAGATTTTTTATGAACACAAAAAAACTACTCAAAAGACATGGAAATTCTACATTGGATCGAATTAATAAGAAACCCATAAACTTAAAATCAAATATAAAATGTTAGGTGATCAATTTAGCTTTAGGTAATTTAGGCTAGAAAATGTTAGTGATGTGCCCTCTACTTCAGTAGCTCTTGTGTTGACTGTTGGTCACAATGCAAAGAAAAGAAAGACTTCTCATTTTAACTGGAAAGGAAAGGCCGCAAAAGGAAAGTCAAAGGTTGAATATGAGATTGCACCTACAAGCGAAAGTGTACATGTTTTAGGAGTTATCTTGTAGTCGACTTATGATGCAAGTAATGTCTTTTATTCGATATATATACCGAACCCTTAATGAATGAAAGTGATAGTTTTCTGTCATAAAACAATTATCTCCTCTTCTGAAATTTTTTCTTAAGGAGCTAACACTCGCTAAAAGTAATGCCTTATTTCAATACTATCCGCAAAGGTCGTATCACATTATCACGACAAACATGCAATCGAAATAATATTATTAGTTAAATAAATTTAGATATAAGGTACCCGTTGTCGCAATACGCGGATACCTTGCTAGTTGTTTTTAGAGCTTCGCTAAAACTTCCTACAAAATCATCCTACTTATCCTCATACATACACAATCATAAAATATACATTTTTTCACTTATTATCTCTCAAAATCTAAAACGTTAATTCCGCCACTTGTCAGGATTCGTGTATGTAGAAAGATTAGTAGGAAGGTTTTGGGTATGTTTGGCTACACGTAGCTCTAGCAGTAAGCAATAGCAGTAAGCAGGAACAGTTAGCAGTAAGCAGTAAGCAGTAGCTGTTATAAATTTTATATTTGAGGGTATAAATGTAATTTTATAACAAATAGCTAGAAACAGTTTTGAAATGCTTATTCAAGAAGTATTTGAGATTTGAACGGTTAAACAATATTTATTGAAGTGTTATGTACGTATTCTGTACATGTAGGACGGGCTATTTTAAAAGGGTTTTTCTAATATGTGCCCCAGGGGCACATGATAAGGAGGGAACAAGAGCTGATGTGTCAGCTCCTGATTGGTCAGCTCCTGAAGGGACAAAGATATTACCTGCTAATCAATCAGAAAATGACACATCAGCTTATGTCTCCCCTTATCATGTGCCCCTGGGGCATATATTAGAAAAACCCATTTTAAAATGAGTGTACACATCTCGATGTGGGCGGGAATCTCTGTGTAGTGAGTGGGTAGGTTACGTGTCTGTATATATTTGTTAATAATACATAAAGAGATGAAACACAACTTTAGGTTTATCTCATATCTCTTTCTCTCTCTCTCTATTTCTTGAAACACAAACCAAACCACCCCTCAGATCTAAACAACACCACCACCACCACACATAGTTTCTTTGGAAAAATCGTTACATATATCTGATTTTCAAGAAAACCTAAGACCTAATATGTTTCAGGAAAACTAAAGCAATGATTATTTCTTCTTCTTATGAAGGTTGCTGTTTTTCGTTTTCTCATGACAACCACCAGCCGCCATGACGTACGTTAGTAGCAGCATGTGAGATGGACTAGTTTACGCGTTTTTGTTTTTGGAAGGTACACACAAATTTTTTTGCCATCCACCACCAACTATGCATCTGTGTGTTGTACTATGTGCATCAACGGTTGTACTTTAGTGGTAGATGGCAAAAACTTGTTTTTATTTAAAACCGGGGTTGAACCTTAAAGTTTGTTTAGAGCGAAAACCCGGGTTAAAAAAATTAAACCGAGTTGTAAAAAAACCGAGTTTATGAATGGTTTTGGGCGCCTAATTGAAAAATTCAAATTGCTTTTTTTGGGCGGGATAAATTCATTAAACGCACCTTTGTTATATATATACTCCCAAAATCAATATCTCATCACAATTACCATAAAAAAACACACAATTACCATAAAAAAACACACACACATAATTAAGACAAAAACACTATTATCAATGGATTCCTATGTTATTGAATCCTGTGGTTTTTGTGGTGCTACTTTCGAGGATAAGAATTCGCTCATTACTCATATAAAACTAACACACGTAATTATTTCTTAGTTAATTTATAATTTACAGTAATTATTATGATCATTTTGCCCTAATTTTTTTTTATACCTTTTTAACAGTATGGAGTGGAACAGCATGATCAGCAAGGCGGTAATCAGTTGCGAATGATGATGTGAGTCTCATTTTATGTTTGAATCTGTCAATTCAACATTTCTGATACATTTCTGATACAGTAATTATTATGATCATTTTGCCCTAATTTTTTTATATACCTTTTTAACAGTATGGAGTGGAACAGCATGATCAGCAAGGCGGTAATCAGTTTGCGAATGATGATGTGAGTCTCATTTTATGTTTGAATCTGTCAATTCAACATTTCTGATACATTTCTGATACAGTAATTATTATGATCATTTTTCTGTCCCTAAATGTTTTTTATGCCTTTTTAAACAGTATGTAGTGAACAGCAATGATCAAAAGCGGTAATCAGTTTGAAATTGCAATGATGGATGTGATCTCATTTTATTTTGAATCTGTCCAATTCAACATTTCTGATAGCATTCTGATACATATTATTAGATCATTTGGCCCTAATTTTTTTTATAATATACCTTTTAACATATGGAAGTGGAAACATCCATGATCAGGCAAGGCGGTAAATCAGTTTGCGAATGATATGTATCTCATTTTATGTTTTGAATCTTCAATTCAACTTTCTGATTCCATTAATAATTAATAAATTTTGTCCTAATTTTTTTTTATACCTTTTTAACAGTATGGAGTGGAACAGCATGATCAGCAAGGCGGTAATCAGTTTGCGAATGATGATGTGAGTCTCATTTTATGTTTGAATCTGTCAATTCAACATTTCTGATACAAGTTTGATTGAATCTGTGACCTAGAATTAGTATTAGTTTTAGATTTTTTATGTTTAAACTTAGGTTTAGATTATCAATTTAGTCTCAGGGAAATGTGAATGTTTAATATTTGTGTCGAGAATGTTAGTTTTAGATTGTTGTGTTTAAACTTAGGTTTAGATTATCAATTTAGGTTTAGGATGCATCCTGATGCGCATTCGCTATAGTTTGACTGCTTGCATCAAACACAATGGTCATAGTTGAATATTTGGCTCTCATAAACGCAATGGTCATAGGAAAAACGCAATTGGATTTGTGATGCAAATAGACCTGTTTACCAAATGGCTAACCGCATATTAAGAAAAACAAACTTTGATCTAATTCTGTTTTATCCGATTTAGGCTAGAAAAAAACAATTCTGATCCAGAAACTGGTACGCACAATAATGATATGTCAAATGTGTTGCTGACTTCTGACCTTGTTGACCTTTTTTTTTTCTGACATTACGCGCCTGTATGTTTGGTTATCTCACTTAATAAACTTGTTGATACTTAATTCTTTCTGCCGATAAGTTGGTTACCTTAATATGATCTTAGCCCTTATCAGGCAAGTGACTTATTTCCCTTAGGCGTGATAAGTAACAGCTCAAACCTGGTAATTAAGTGATACAACTGACTTATTCCCCTTGTAGTGGAGTGGAGTATTATATTTGACCCATTTAAGATTAATACACAGCCAAAATCTACCCATTTATTACTAAATACTTTTAGCAAATGACAATAACATAAAAAAGCTTACATGGCCTTGTGACGTGGAGTGTATTGCATATGTAGACTTTCTTTATGGTGATTAGGCATTTACTTTTCAATCAAAATATCTCTTATATATGTTGGAAGTTTTATCTTCAAGTATCGACTAGTAGATTAAATTATTTGTAAATATTTTTTTATCACCTAACGCTGCGCGTGCTTCAAAGCATTCACAATTGCATCACACATCCTGACACGCCTTCGCCATAATGTAGATTGTTACTTGTGCTGATGGGGGAGCAGCAGCTGGTGGTATTCACCTCACTCGTGAGACAGCTGTTTCTGATGGTATTGCCGCACTTACATCATGGCTGAAACAACAGTTGTTATCTGATGGGGAGACTGTTTCTACCCAAGATGCTATAGCAAGCTTCCGTGCTGCATTTGGTCACATTGATCCAGTGAGTTTACATTTTTAATACTTGCTGATTTCTTATCACTTATGATTATATTTTTTCTAATTTTCAAGTTTTTTTTCTTAACAGTCTCTCTCTTTGGAGACTGCTATTTGTGGTGGCATTGCTTCAAACAGTAAGGAGATAGCTGATGCGGAACATGAGTCACTTAAGAGAGCTAACTTTGCCCTCTTAACATCTGCCGCTCTTGAGCTCAGCCGTCAAGTGGATCTACAAAAAGATCCAGGTGCTAAAAGGGATTACATTACCAGTTCTACTGACTGGCTCAAGCGCTCGCTTGAGACTATGCTACCTTCAACAGTGAGCTTCCTTTATCTTATTAAAGAATTTTGTTAGTAAGTTGGGATAATTTTAAAATACGTTTATGTTTGTGATCAGCCGTTGGTGGAGCAAGCTCTTCCAATTGTGGACGGCTCTGATGATGTGTCAGAGATGGCACCTGTTATGCCAGAGGTTAGAGCTCCTGATGACCTGGAATTGCTTAGACAGTGGCTGTTCCAACTAACATAAAAAACACACACTACAATCACCACAATTACCATAAACACACACACACACACAATTAAGACAAAAACACTATTATCAATGGATTTCTTATATGTTATTGAATCCTGTGGTTTTTGTAATGCTACTTTCGAGGATAAGAATTCGCTCAATAATCATTTAAGAATAACACACGTAATTATTTCTTAGTTAATTTATCATTTTAGTAATAATTATGATCATTTTGCTATTTTTTTTTACCTTTTTAACAGGATGGAGTGGAACGGCATGATCAGCAAGACGGTAATCAATTTGCGAATGATGTGAGTCTCTCTTTACGTTAATTCAACATTTCTGTTATAAGTCTGTTTGAATCTGTGACCTAGAATTAGTTTTAGATTTTTTATGTTTAATCTTAGGTTTAGATTATCAATTTTGTCTTAGGGAAATGCGAATGTATAATATTTGTGTCGAAAATGTTAGTTTTAGATTTTTATGTTTAAACTTAGGTTTGGATTATGAATTTAGGTTTAGGTGGTCAATTTAGCTTTAGGATGCATCCTGATGCGCATTTGCTATAGTTTGACGCTTGCATCGAACACAATGGTCATAGTTGAAAATTTGGCCTTCATAAACGCAATAGTGATACGAAAAAACGCAATTGGATTTGTGATGCAAGCAGACCTGTTTACCTAATGGTCATATTAAGAAAAACAAACTTTGATCTAATTCTGTTTTAGGTAATTTAGGCTAGAAAAAAAAAACCAGTTCTGATCCAGAAACTGGTACGCATAATAATGATATGTCAAATGTGTTGCTGACTTCTGACCTTGTTGACCTTTTTTTTCTGACATTACGCGCCTGTATGTTTGGTTATCTCACTTAATAAACTTGTTGATACTTAATTCTTTCTGCCGATAAGTTGGTTACCTTAATATGATCTTAGCCCTTATCAGGCAAGTGACTTATTTCCCTTAGGCGTGATAAGTAACAGCTCAAAACTGGTAATTAAGTGATACAAGTGACTTATTCCCCTTGTAGTGAGTGGAGTATTATATTTGACCCATTTAAGATTAATACACAACCAAAATCTACCCATTTATTACTAAATACTTTTAGCAAATGACAATAACATAAAAAAGCTTACATGGCCTTGTGACGTGGAGTGTATTGCATATGTAGACTTTCTTTATGGTGATTAGGCATTTACTTTTCAATCAAAATATCTCTTATATATGTTGGAAGTTTTATCTTCAAGTATGGGACTAGTAGATTAAATTATTTGTAAATATTTTTTTATCACCTAACGCTGCGCGTGCTTCAAAGCATTCACAATTGCATCACACATCCTGACGCGCCTTCGCCATAATGTAGATTGTTACTTGTGCTGATGGGGGAGCAGCAGCTGGTGGTATTCACCTCACTCGTGAGACAGCTGTTTCTGATGGTATTGCCGCACTTACATCATGGCTGAAACAACAGTTGTTATCTGATGGGGAGACTGTTTCTACCCAAGATGCTATAGCAAGCTTCCGTGCTGCATTTGGTCACATTGATCCAGTGAGTTTACATTTTTAATACTTGCTGATTTCTTATCACTTATGATTATATTTTTTCTAATTTTCAAGTTTTTTATTCTACAGACTCTCCTTTGGAACTGCTATTTGTGGTGGCTTGCTTCAAACAGTAAGGAATAGCTGATCGGACATTAGTTCCCTTAGAGGCTAACTTTGCCCTCTTAACATCTGCCGCTCTTGAGCTCAGCCGTCAAGTGGATCTACAAAAAGATCCAAGTGCCAAAAGGGATTACATTACCAGTTCTACTGACTGGCTCAAGCGCTCGCTTGAGACTATGCTACCTTCAACAGTGAGCTTCCTTTATCTTATTAAAGAATTTTGTTAGTAAGTTGGGATAATTTTAAAATACGTTTATGTTTGTGATCAGCCGTTGGTGGAGCAAGCTCTTCCAATTGTGGACGGCTCTGATGATGTGTCAGAGATGGCACCTGTTATGCCAGAGGTTAGAGCTCCTGATGACCTAATATGCGTATACAGGAGGCTGTTCCAACTAACATAAAAAACACACACTACAATCACCACAATTACCATAAACACACACACACACACAATTAAGACAAAAACACTATTATCAATGGATTTCTTATATGTTATTGAATCCTGTGGTTTTTGTTATGCTACTTTCGAGGATAAGAATTCGCTCAATAATCATTTAAGAATAACACACGTAATTATTTCTTAGTTAATTTATCATTTTAGTAATAATTATGATCATTTTGCTATTTTTTTTTTACCTTTTTAACAGGATGGAGTGGAACGGCATGATCAGCAAGACGGTAATCAATTTGCGAATATGTTAGTCCTCTCTTTACGTTAATTCAACAATCGGGGGGGGTAGAGAGTGGGTGCGCTATAGAGAGTGAGCAGCGGAGCGATGGGTTTTGATGGTCGGCTAGGAGAGGTTAGTTTAGATTTTTATGTTTAATCTTAGTTTAATTACAATTTTGTCCTTAGGAAATGCGAATTTATAATATTTGTGTCCGAAAATTTTAAAAAATTAAAAAAAATAAAAAAAATAAATAAAAAATAATAAAAAAAAAATAAATATAATAAAAAAAAAATAAAAAAAAAATAAAAAAAATGTATAATATTTGTGTCGAAAATGTTAGTTTTAGATTTTTATGTTTAAACTTAGGTTTGGATTATGAATTTAGGTTTAGGTGATCAATTTAGCTTTAGGATGCATCCTGATGCGCATTTGCTATAGTTTGACGCTTGCATCGAACACAATGGTCATACTTGAAAATTTGGCCTTCATAAACGCAATGGTCATACGAAAAAACGCAATTGGATTTGTGATGCAAGCAGACCTGTTTACCAAATGGTCATATTAAGAAAAACAAACTTTGATCTAATTCTGTTTTAGGTAATTTAGGCTAGAAAAAAAAAAAACCAGTTCTGATCCAGAAACTGGTACGCATAATAATGATATGTCAAATGTGTTGCTGACTTCTGACCTTGTTGACCTTTTCTTTCTGACATTACGCACCTGTATGTTTGGTTATCTCACTTAATAAACTTGATACTTAATTCTTTCTGCCGATAAGTTGGTTACCTTAATATGATCTTAGCCCTTATCAGGCAAGTGACTTATTTCCCTTAGGCGTGATAAGTAACAGCTCAAAACTGGTAATTAATTGATACAAGTGACTTGTTCCCCTTGTAGTGGAGTGGAGTATTATATTTGACCCGTTTAAGATTAATACACAGCCAAAATCTACCCATTTATTACTAAATACTTTTAGCAAATGACAATAACATAAAAAAGCTTACATGGCCTTGTGACGTGGAGTGTATTGCATATGTAGACTTTCTTTGTGGTGATTAGGCATTTACTTTTCAATCAAAATATCTCATATATTTTGGAAGTTCCATCTTCAATCAATAACATTATGTAGGTTTCTGTGCTTCTGAATTACATTCGTCATTGTATTTTTATCACCTGTCTTAATTTTTTTTGCCATCAGGATCTGTTGCCAGGAGATGAAGTTACTCTTGATGATGTGCCAGCAACCGGTCGTGATATAGCAGCAGGTGGTCGTCTTAGTTATGAAGTAGCCTCGTTGGAGTGGCTAAGAAGAGCTGTTTATTCTTTGTACTGCAGTGTGATTGCTAGTACTGTCCCAGACCAAGTTATGATTGAAAGCAGTCCCGTTTCTGCTGATCTGGCAAGGCAGTGGTGGCTTGAGCAGGGTGGAGCATGTGTGGCAGCTTCTTTTGCTTGTCTTCTCAAATGGATGGAAGAACTTGATTCTGGTGGTAATGTTGAGTTGGGTGGTGAAGAGGAGGAGCGTCAACGGCGGGTAGAGTTTGATCAGATGGCTGCAATGTTAAATCAACTCAGAGAACTGCGTTTTAGGGAGGATGTTTTGCTTTTTATCGATGCTGCTGAGGCAGAGTATGGTGATAGGAATGAAGAGGAACAGAGGCGGAGGGAATAGGGGTCTGGTGGCTGCTCAGCGTAATAGCTTTTTGTTCATTGGCTCCCCTTTATGTCTAGCAAAGCCACGTTAATAAGTAAGTATCCAGCACTTCCAAAAACCGAAACTCAATATTTGATGTTGTACATGACCTTCAGAAATGCGTCTATATGTATTTTTTCGCTGCCATCATATATACAGTAACAACTTTGTTTAATGGTTTAAATTTTCTTTTTATTTGCTGTTTAGGTCTTTAATAATTTGTAGCTCCTCCTTAGTCTTGTTTTATTTATTTTTTAATCTTTTTCTTTTTACCACCATAAAAATCCCTACATTAATCTGAAAACATGTAAATAAATATTCTTGTAACATTCTTTTAATTACTATAAACTATATATCTATGTTAGAAATATTATAGTATGTAAAGTCAGACTACTATTAATGCTGAAATCGATGAAACAATGTTTTAACGATTTCAAACTTTATATTAGTTTCTGTGTATTGTTTGAAACGAGATCACGACCTAGGAAAAGATCATCATTTTGAAAGAACATAAATGATGTGATGTCAAGACCCGGTCACAACCTGCGGCATCTTAATAATCGATATTTAAGACTGAATTTACGAGTCCTTGCTAAGGCCTCCTCTTATGCCGATTCTTGGCTTTGTCCCCGCTCTTATTGCTATTTGGGCGTGAATTCGGCGTACTTTTGCAGCTAAACAGCCCGGGGGACTCGAATACACACTCCGTATCAACACTTTAGAATGTAGGAAGACGAAATCCTATATGGGGAAATATATAATGTATGAAGTTTTATTGGATATATATGAAATTCCCCCTATAAAATTAGTGGCTCTGTCATTTAATAAAATTTCTCCCTTTCTTATTCTTCTCTTCATCTTTTGTTCTTATTTATTATATTCACAACAAATTGGCAGTTGTGGAGGACCGAAGGGAAATGAAAGGGTATAAGCTATAAGCTATGTAATTGTATTGAATATTACAAAATTGATATTTTTTCCTACTAAACATTGCTACTTATCCTTTTAGTTTAAAGATCATGACATGTATAAAAAACTGACAGTTTAGATGAAGATATTTTAGTTTAAAGATCATGACATGTATAAAAAACTGACAGTTTAGATGAAGATAGCTAATTAGTAAAAAACATGTGTTATGGGCTGGAGGATGAATAGATAAAAAGAGTAGGAAGATATAAAAAAGCTCTTAATATTATTGTTAAATTATACGAGCAATCGCTTACTTGTCAAATGAGAAGGTGTTAGTAACGATACAATCATTGCTCGTTTTCAAGCTATCAAACCTAGGAAGAAGTAAGCGAAATTAAAATCGTAAACGCATTAACTATTACTGGCAGGGTACCCGCGCAATGCGGCGACGGGTACCCTGTAATCATATTTTTGGCGAGCGATATTTTTCGATTACATATTTTTTTTGTGATAACGACTTTACGCATGACGAAAACTTTAAGGAAATTTTTTATCGCAAACCATTTCATATTAATTTTTGGACTTCAGTGGTATAAAGTTTAATTATTTTTGAACATATTTTTATTAAATTAATAGTGAAGATGATCATAATGACAACATTCAATTCAAGTTTTATAACCGACGTGCTATATTAGCTTGTACAATGTGCATATAAATATGTATTACTCAAATATGTATTACTTAAATATGTATTATAGATAGCTTGTATAATATGCATATAAATATGTATTACTTAAATAATTAATAAGAGAGATATGCTAATTTCTTTTATATGTAGTATAAATACAAATTTATACTGCTTATAATGCATGCATATGCATTCTTTAAACTTAATGTGGTTAAAATTTGAGTAATGTTAATTGTCTATAATGCTTTTTAAATTTAAATGCTTAAATGACAGTTTTTATTTTAATTTCCCGCACTAAATTTCAAATTATGTTGCCTTAATAAAATAACTTCTTAACTATGTTCTCATAAAAAATTTAAAAAATAAATATATGACAACATTTGTTGAATAAGTTAATGAGTTTTCATAAAAAGAGTTCTTGTTTGTTAATTTTTTTTATTAAGTCATGTTTAATTAAAAGATGACTTAATGCAGACAGCCTCAGTTTTATTACTTAATATTTTCAGTCAAATTTCTCTATTAATTCATAAACAAACAGTTTTCACATGACTTAATAAATTCAGTTTTTTTCTTATTAAGTCAATTAAGTCTTTATCAAACACCACCTTACCCTTAACTTATTTTGTTTGATGTATAAACCATGAATATTTTACCAAGCTTTCTGATTTAATACTCAAAAGACGATCATAGTATTCATTTGTGTGTATTTTATAAATATAATTTTTTGCACATCAAGTGGAATATGTAGAGCGCTTTGTTTATGTTTTGTTACAATGAACAAGTTATATCATTTGTATATAATTCCACTACATAATATTACCAAACAAAAGAATCGATTATCTAACACATTGTTGTTGTTTTTTTTACAATGGCGGAGCTTGAGTATTTTTAGTAGAAGGGCCAAAATGTAATTTATGATATTTGGGAGGGCCAAACCATCATTTATGTATAAATTTTGAGGTTTATAACATAAAATGTGTATTAATAAAAGGGATAATTCTAAAAGTGGCCCAAAATTCAAACTCAAAACGCAACTCTAAGCTCATGAACATCTTTTTTCAAAATTGACCCAAAAGTACAACAGTTGCCCCAAAAGTACAACAGTTGCCCCAAAAAGTACACCAAGTTGCCCTAAAAATGTGTATTTTTTTGCCATGTGTCAAATTCTGCACGCGAGTTGCCCAGTAGCCAAGTTGCTCGGGGTCAATTTTAAAAAAAGATGTTTCTGGGCTTAAGGTTACATTTTGAGTTTTGATTTTAGGCCACTTTTAAAATTATCCCTTAATATAAAGGTAGATGGTGTCAACATGAAAAAATCTAGAGGGGTCATAGCCCTTCCTAGTCCTAAGGTAGCTCCGCCATTGTTTCTTTGTTAATACCAAACATGGGAATTGATTCGAGTTCTCCAACCATGTTATCTTTCTTTGCGATTCCATTCCCTATTACATTATCATTCTCAACGATTCATCCGTATCAAATGTCCCCTAAAAGAAACGAGCGGAGAAATGGATTGGAGTATTGAAGGTTAATGTTTTCCTTGATTATAACTGATAACAACTATCCTATATATATGATACAAGAGATTATTCTAGAATAATAACAATGGGCTTGGGCCTAATACAAATCAATAAGTAATAAATGTTGATTGATGACTTGACTTGAATCTTGACTTGACTTATATACGGCTAATATCCAAAAATACATGACTAATACACCCCCGCAGTTTGAGCGGGACGAGGACGGACGCTCAAGCTGGAGCGAAAATCTTCAAATAAAGCCGAAGGAAGACCTTTGGTGAAGATATCATCATACTGAAAACGAGATGGAACATGAAGAATCCGAACATGACCAGCTTTAACCATATCACGAACAAAATGGATATCAATCTCTATATGTTTGGTGCGTTGATGTTGAACCGGGCTGACCGACATATAAACTGCACTAACGTTATCACAATAAACCAGAGTAGCAGTTAAGAGAGGAGAGTGTAACTCACGAAGGAGATTGCGAATCCAAGCAGTCTCGGCAACAACATTAGCAATACCTCGATATTCTGCTTCAGCACTAGAGCGAGAGATGGTGTGTTGTCATTTAGCAGACCAAGACAACAGGTTATCACTAAGAAACACACAATAAGCGGAAGTAGACCGGCGAGTAGACGGACAACCAACCCAGTCAACATCAGTGTAACCAACTAAAGATGTAGTGGCGGAAGCATATAAGTGAAGACCAAGATCCAGAGTGCACTGAACATAGCGCATGATACGTTTGAGAGCGGCAAAATGCGGCTCCCTCGGATCATGCATATAAAGACAAATATGTTGAACTGCATAGGACAAATCTGGGCGAGTAAAGGTAAGATACTGAAGCCCCCCTGCAAGGCTACGGTATAAGGTAGGATCCTGTACTGGAACACCGTCCGGACCCAATTTGGAGTCAGTGTCAAATGGTGTCCGAGACGGGTTACAATTAAGCATATGAGCACGCTCAAGAAGCTGAAGAGCATACTTTTTTTGAGACAAAAATAATCCTGTAGAGTGACGAACAACAGATATGCCAAGAAAATAATTAAGTGCCCCGAGATCAGTCATATCGAACTCTTTATGCAGAGAGTCTATAATCTGCCGAAGTAGAACTGAGAAAGAAGTTGTGAGGATAATATCATCCGCATATATAAGCAAATAAGCAACCTGAGAACCCTGTGTATAGATAAACAATGAAGAATCACAACGACTAGGAGAAAATCCAGCCCGAGTAGCATAGCCTGCAAACCGCTGAAACCAAGCACGAGGTGCTTGTTTCAGATCATACAAAGATCTCTGTAAAAAGACAAACATGGTGAGGATATCGTGAATCAACAAAGCCGGGTGGCTGATGCATGTATACCGTCTCAGATAAGTCACCATTAAGAAATGCATTTTTAACATCAAGTTGATAACAACTATCCTATATATAGGATACAAGAGATTATTCTAGAATAATAACAATGGGCTTGGGCCTAATACAAATCAATAAGTAATAAATGTTGATTGATGACTTGACTTTGAATATTGACTTGACTGTTGAATGATGAAACTTGACTTTGAATGATGAATCTTGACTTGACTTATATACGGCTAATATCCAAAAATATATGACTAATATGGAGGTGTTTTAAAGGAAACATGTGAAAACAAAAAAAAAATGTTTTGTATTTTTGTGTATTAAAGTGGGAAATAGGAATTTTGAGTTTTGTAGAGAATTTTATCAGAAAACATTAATTTGAACGCGATATCCATTTTTTTTGTTTCCACAAAATAATTTTATGAAAAAATAAGGGTGTTTTCTCCCAACAAAACGCACTCATAATTTTTGAGCATATTTTTCAGTAGGGGTTTGCACGGTTCGGTTTGGGTCGGTTTTTGGCTAAAACCGAAACCGAACCAAAATATTCGGTTTTTATAAAATCAAAAACCGAAACCGCTTGGTTTTTGGCGGTTTGGTTTTTTTGGTTTCTCGGTTTTTGTTGTTCGGTTTTTTCGGTTTCAAACCGTTTAAATTTGGTTGTTGCTAATTTATATTAATAAACTTGTTTTACGTAGAAAATTGATTGTTTTTTTATTTTTTTTTGTCAATATAAGCCTAATAATGTTTACACAAATTTTTACAATTATACACATAAATGAGAGACACACACATGCATGTGAAAATACACATAGTATGATCATTGTTATTGCAACGATATATTGTCAAGTAAACACACGTACACGACAAACATATATATAAACATTAAGATAATATATATTATAATAATTTCATCCATAAAATAAATATGAATTTAAAATTTTTAGTTATCATTTATTTATTTATATTATATTATATATATATTATTATAAAACTGGTTTGGTTTGGTTTGGTTCGGTTCGGTTCGGTTTTTACGGTTCGGTTTTTGAACAAAAACTAAAACCGAACCGAAATTTTTCGGTTTTTGAAAAATTAAAAATCGAATCATCGGTTTCTAGATTCGGTCGGTTTTTTCGGTTCGGATTTTTCGGTTTCGGTTTTTTCGGTTTCTTCTGCTCACCCCTATTTTTCAATGGTGACTTAAAGTTTTCTGTAACACAAGTTGAATACCCAAAGCTTTGAGGGTAAGGTACGTAGGGGTGTTCAATAGTTTGGTTTCCGTGTTTGTTGGTTTATTCAGTTCAGGCATCTCGATTTAAAAAATCGTAGAGGCAAAATCAAAAGTAGACCAAATCGATTTTAGATAGGCTAAAACAAATATGGATGTATTATTGTTCTCATTCGTTAAGTACAATGTCTTTCTTTCTCGAACCAGTCTCTTTACCTCGGATATGAGTGTGATTGTCTAAATCTCACCTCCGCATACCTTTCTCTAACGGGATTGAATATTGTTGTTGGTGTTAAGTTCAATGTCTTTATGTAACTTAATACAAAACATATATAGTCTACTTCCGCATATGCATATCTGTAAGATAAATGCACAACATATTATTATACGGGATCCAAGAGAAAAGATGCTACTGAAGTTTCTACTATAGAAAGCTAGCTACTGAATACTCGAAAAAAAGTTGATTCACGAAAGTAAAGTTCTAAGCGGAGCCAGAAAAATATTCTTGAGTGGGGGGGGGGGGGGGGGGCAATTTTTTTTTTTCGAAAAAAGGTACTTCATATCACTGGAAAACTTAATGGTATCACTCTACAAACTTTTTAAAAATCGAATTTGACTTTCAGTTTTGATAAATCAGGAATGTGTTGCTTTTGTGTGTGTGTGTAGAAGGGATAGGGGGTTTGGGGGGGGGGGGGGGGGGGGGGGGGGGGGGGGTAGAAGTGGAGGGGGGGGGGGGGGGGGGGGGCAACAAATTAGAAAAAATATCTCTAAAAAAACAAAAATTCGAAAAATTCACACTACAGTTTTTTCCGGTGAGGGGGCACTTGCCTCTTGTGCCCCCTCCGTAGCTCCGCCCCTCACAACTCACGAATACGTTGAAAGTATTCACCAAGTACAAATCAACACATACTTTTGTTTGGACATAATGCATTTAAAAAAATGGTATTTTAAGAAAAATTAGCACTAGGAATCAAAATTTCACCGGGATCTCGTGACATTGCGAGACCGCTTAGTTATGTCGCTGAGTTAAACCATATGGGTTCATATAGGGGTGAACAAAACGGACCGCGGACCAGACCGGACCAAACCTATTTCGGTCCGGTCATCGGTCCATCATTTTCCATATTTTTAGTCCTCGGTCTGGTTCGGTCTTACAAAACCCCGACAATCATGCCTTGTTGGACCGGACTAAATCAGACCGAAAACCGACCCGGACTGGACCATTTCGGTCCGTTGTTTTGGCCAAAGTCAGTTTCATTGCACCCAATTATCTATAAGACGTTTTTATCATCCTTGTTCGTGTTTACGTGCTCCACATGTGAAGCAATGAATGACATTGAAGGATACAATATAGAAATTCATGAGGACCAGGGGCGGTACCAGAAAATTTTATAAGCAGAGGCAAGAATAAAGAGTGCATATACATAAGGTCGGGTCCTCAACTGAAAATAATTTTGTTCAGGTTAAACCGTAAATTTGAACCAAGAGGATTTTAGTTTGCACTAAATTCGATCTTAGCGTGATATCTATTTCCATGCAAATACCATATACGATCTCAAAAATTCATAAGCAATCAAGAATAGCAATGTCACTCATAAATTTAAAAGTCATTTTCGATGTTTTCATGTTTTTTTAGTACAAGTTCACTAAAACGCTTTGAATATGTAGTTATCATGCAGCAAAAAAAAATCACCATTAAGTAGAACCAAAGAATGAGCAAAAAACAAAAGAACTTAATAAGAGAAAAAGTGCAGCATGCAATAATCAAACAGAGGTCAATCAGAAAGGTAAAAGGCCGCATAACAACTAGAAAAACAGACATTTTCTTTTACAACTATGTACTCTTTTATCTTTATTACGTACTTAAATACAAATATTAATGTCATCTTCACAAAATTACACTACTCGAAAAAAAGTTTGTGGAGGCAGCTGCCCACACTGCCCCCAATGTAGGACCGCCAAGGACAAAGGATATCAAGACCTTTATTGATCGTAGTACCATACAACAATATCTAACACCATAGTCCATAGATAAAGATTATTTTTTCAAATAACTCTAAATCTCATTTGAACAACATTAGTAATCTTACAAAAGATGTTAAGGCTTTAAGGATATCTGGTAACCAAGTAAAACCAAGCAAATCACCAGTAGTTTGGGATGGTAAAAGCATTCGAAACTGACGGGTAAAATCAAAAGCCGAACCGGTTGGGTTGGGTTCGGGGGCGGATTGGCGGGTTTGGATGCGGTTTTGGGTATGAATAATTTTTTTTAGCCGGGTACGGGTTCTATTAAAAAATACCCCGATGACCCGTACCCTTTTACTCGAATTCATACCCGCTTTATCGCTAATTAATTAGAGTAGATATATTTTATATATAATTTCTTTCATTGCATCTTTTGTATAAACATCTTTATCCAACACATCTAGATGTTGTACATGAATTATTCAAAAGCGTTAAATCGTTTGATACGATATTTATTTTCTATAACTTTTAAAAGTTTTGAATATATTAGTGTATATTTTGCTTTATTTTGTCGGTGAGTTTTAGTGTGACTTAACTTTGATACTCGTCATTTTGTCCATAAAATATTCAATTGGGGACACCGATGCTCACAGGGAAACCCGAAAAACCGTACCCAACGGGTTATAGAATGGGTACGGATGTGAATATTATAAACGGACATGAGTACGGTACACTAAAACCCACCTCAAACTCGACCCGTTGCCATTCCTACCAGTAGTCTACATGAATGGGCCAATGACACCAAGCAGTTAATAAACTAGCCTTGCATAGATTGCAAGCAAGATGTATCATCTTTCACATATAAACTTTTGACTTATTAAACCAGTGATAAGTTTAAAAGCCATGACATTTAAATAATATTCAATTAGTTTAATACTCGTATAATACACGGGCTTTTAATTTTTTTTTACAATTCTTAGTATTAATAGTTTTTATGCTTCAACCAACATATCAAATATCATAGACTTGATTATATAATAAGAAACAAACATTGCAGTCAATAAAAGAAAAGCAATAAGCAAAACAACGAAATGAAATCATAAAAGTGTTAAATATGACACATGAGTTATTTAAAATTATAATAGGTGTCAATCATAATGAAAATCAATTCTTATAGTAAACGGTATGGTGGCGTGCCAACTTCGCCGTTGTGATGTGGCATCTCGCCAATCCTTCGCCACCATACCGAGCCCATTCGCCACCCTTCGCCATTTGCTCCTTCGCCGCTGAAGTGAGCCACAAAATGCCAAAATACTTTTCAAATGTAACCGTTTAATATGTGGGTGGTGGGGCCAAAATAAGGAGGTTGAGCGTATGTTATGGGTGAAAGAGTATTTTGAAGTAGGAGTGTTAAGATGACGTGGCACTCGATGTGGCCAAAATGAGGAGATTTGGCATGCCACCATACCTATCCCTCTTAGGGCATCCAGAATGGGATGATATGGCATAGTTCAATAGAAAGGATTAGATGACACCTCATAATCAAATACTATTGTGAGAAGCATAGGTGTAATATGAGTTGGTCTCTACTTGCATCTCTGTTAAACTCATATAGTGGGCTATTTGGTGTTATATTGATACTCCATCCGTCCCATTTTTATTGTTCACGTTTCTTTTTTGGGATGTTCCAATTTAATTGTCCATTACTAAAAATAGATAGAGAAGTTTGATCAAGTTTACTATATTACCCTTGTTTGAAATTAATATTACAAACTTTAAAGAAGACTTTAATTAATTAAATAAGGGTAAAACTGTCATTCTGTCAAAAAGTAAGAAAGAGAAAGCAGTAATAAATGCACTTTTCTTAAACTGTGTGTTTTTTGTCGGAAGACAATAATTTTGAGGCGAAGAGAGTAATTTTTAATTCAAATATAAAGATATTAAAAAGATGAAACCAAAAAAAGTTTAAATGGTGGGTCTTCTCATTCAAAGGTTAAAGGTCAAACGTTAAATGGTGTTATATTGATAATTTTTAATTCAAATATAGAGATATTAAAAAGATCAAACGTCATATATTATAGGTGTTTTATGTAAAAGGATTAAATGATGATGTGTAAATGTATTCAACTTATACATAGTACTTTCTGTGTTCAACTTTTTTGACATCTTCTACGGCAACATTCGGCTTCTAGCTTCGCTTATTGTATATGAGCCAATCATTTTTGTCGTGGTATGCATATCCGGTGGCCGACTCTGGATTAAAAGTCACGTGGTGCATTTTATTAAAGCTAACGAAATTTCGATAACAAAAGCTTAGGATTAGATGCATCTTTGAAAGGATCATTATATTTTACATAGTTATACAGCACGCAAGAAAAATCCATGTGGTTCACGGTCAACCCTCGGTTCGCCCTTGTCCATGGGTACCTTATAGAGATGCACAAATATTTAGTATGAAAATGTAACTTTATAAAGAAAATACTAAACCAACAATGAAATCACAAATTTCTACTTTTTTGAAGAGTGAATTACATAAATCGTCCTTGTGGTTTGCCGGATCCTACATTTTTTATCCCTGTGGTTTTTTTTCATCGGATTTGGTTCTTATGGTTTTGATCCATTACAGGTTTGGTCCCTTGACCAACATTTTTTAGTTTGACCAAGGGATCAAACCCGCAATGGATCAAAACCACAAGGGACCAAACTCATAATGGATCAAAACCACAAGGACTAAACCCGATGAAAAAAACCACATGGACAAAAAATATAGGATCCAGCAAACCACAAGGACGATTTATGTAATTCACTCTTTTCTGAAAGTAACCAATAGGACTAGGACACGTTAGCTTCATGATCTCATTTAAAACCCTGTTTTAAGAGAAATGATACATCTACTAAAACTTTACAAAATAATAACACACGATGACTTGGCAACAAAATATAAAGGATGTGCAAGAAGAAAGAGAAATTACAATGCAATGTGATTGGACCAACACACTTGCCAATTCATTGTGTGGATTTTATTTTGTAAATCCTTTGTGGATGTAGATTTAACTTATCTCTTGTTAGCGCATCAGAGAGAAAAAAACATTGCCATGAGATAATCTAAACCGTATAAATTCGCATGGAAATTGATCTGAACCCTTTAAACTCATGCTCCATTTCAGGGTGGTTAGTTCACAATGTACACATTTAGATTATAGCACGTTTTGTTATCAATCATGTGAAGATAAGTACAAAAAACAAAGATGAGAACCACTGATGTGCAACAAACTTCCGTATTATAATGTACCTTCAAATAAAGAATTTTGCGCCCATTTTGCCCTATATAAACAAGTCTGATATTCACACTACACATCACCTTCAACTCTTCTTCCAGTCAGTACAAGTTGAATACAAGAAACGTCCATTTTAAAAAATCTGTAAGTAAAACAAAAACCTTATTTCTCATAAACAAGTCTATAGAATTGATCAAATATGACTTGCTTAATTTGTTCATGAATTGCTTTTGTTTATGTCATTGTTTTTTTGTAGGGCGAAAGATGCAGCACATCACGATCCAATATTTCAAGCAGAATGACATTTTGTTCTTCAAAATAAGTGTTTAGCAATTTATCAAACCCTCTAAATGTGGTATGTCCTTTTAATTAGTCAAACCTCAAAGCTTCTTCAAAAATGTTTCGAGCCATTTATTTATACTTCATATATATTGATGTTTATTTGAATTTTGATTTTGATCGTTAAATGCCGTAAATCATCTGTAACGGATTTTGAAGATATCCACATTTTAATATTCTTTCTTTCAATTATTATGGTGCAGTTACGATCAAGTATGTGGTGGTGTTGTAAATATGATTCATAGTTACTCAGTTGACACACGTTTTGAATGAATATACCTTTAAAAAGGGAAAAAGAACTTATTCAAACTATGTTTCTATCTAATCTACATCGAAAATCTCAAAAAGATTGTTAACTTAACACTTAAATTGAAAACAAATAATATTGACTCTTTCCACGATAATGTTTTCATCTTAATATTCTGGGTACGTATTCTTCCATTTTTTGTTCTGGCCATTTTTAAAGTTTTGTTATGATGGTAATCGTTAGAATGGTAGAGGGGTGGACCATGGACACACTTTTTGTTGCTCAAAATTTGCACCGAAGTTTCATTTGTAGGGAACTTATACTCTCACATTTGATGTTCTTCGCCTGAATTTTATTTTATAGAGGATTGAGCAATTGCATATAGCAAACTCGCTATCGGGAATGGATTAATAAGTTAAGCTCGAACAGACCAAGAAGAAGAAGTGGCATACAAGAAGAGCTTTATGAAGAATCAAGTGACCAAGAAGAATTCTATGATGAAGATTCAAGTGACCTAGAAGAATACCTTAGAATGTTTGATGAGACTGACCAAGAAGAAGATCTTGGTGAAGACGATACTGACCAAGATGATAGTGATGATGGGTGGGTTTAGTTTTTTGATAGCATCATAAGCATGGTTAGGCTACTATCTTAGTAGTCTTTTTTTTTTATTTTGGTCATCTACACATAGTGCACTTTTGTAGTATGTTTTCAACTTTGTCCCTTATTAGGTTTTTTTCATAGTTCATGCAGTGTTTGTGTTTTGCTATTGATAATCATGAAGCTTTATTTGTGTTTTTGTTTGTGTTTGCAAATGATAATTATGAGCTGATGTTTGCAAATGATAATCATTGAGATAATCATATGTGTTTGTGTTTGGCCATCTTATTAGGTTTGTTTGTATTTTGCAAATGATAATCAGGAACATTCATTTGAGTTTTTGTTCCTGTTTGCAAATGTTTGCAAATGATAATGATGATGCTTCTTTGAAAAGGTTACTACTGCTGCCAACACATTAGTGACGAATTAGCGACAACTTTGTAACACATAAAGCATCACAAAAAACCATAGGAGGAAGGAGTAATGTGATTTGTGACACATTAGTGACAGATAAAGTGTCGCTAAATAGTATGGGAGGAAGGAGTATACGAATTAGTGACAGTGACAGATTAATGACAGATTAAGTGTCGCTAAATGCTATAGGAGGAAGAAGAAAGGATGGATTAGTGACAGTATTGTGACAGATAAAGTGTCGCTAAATAACAGTTGAAAAAGAATGCGTACTGTTTGGGTACGCATTCTCTTAAATGAGGATCTCATCTTATTAATGATTTTTTTTAATATTAAATTTTATAACAATTCTTAACTTATAAATACCCGTGCAACGACGGGTATTGTTCTTGTTGCTCTTGTTTTAATAGATGAAATAGTTAACGGGATAGTCTTAATTGTTATTTTCAATTGCTTTTATGACAATATTTTGAGGTAGCTTTGGAACATTTTCTTTCCTTCTAACATTTTTAAATTCTTCATTATCTTCTTTGCTCGCGCCATAAAGGCGTTTTACACAAGTAAGACTATACTTATACACTTATGTTACATGTTTATAATTCTCACAAGTCATCAAAAGGCCTACACGTTTAGCAAATTTCTCGCAACCAATAATATCTGGCAACAAAAGTTGTTGCAACTAAATTGTTCTGAGAGTCTAAACTTATATGAGGATGTAACTTGACATTCTAGGTCAGTAAAATAATCTATGGATGTTACTCTTGTAGTTCCTAAATTTCAACATCAATATCTACGTATAATATAAGTCCAGACTCAAGTTTCTCTCACACTTTTATCTCGATCACCTTTACCGGCCAACAACGTACATCTATAAAGGTAAATCATGGACACAACGTATGTTCTGTCACATGCATGGTACGTATGTATGTTCAAATATGTCACCAAATAGCTTTTCCTAATATACAGTTGTTTCATACATACAAGTATACAACTCATAAAACATTAAAACATGCATGGTACGTATGTTCTGATTGTAAAATCTTCTACATTATTTTTCTGTAACATGAACATGAATTGGACCTGCAATACAAATCATCATAATATTTTGTGGACTTTCTTCCCCTGTCACCCCAAATCTCATGTATGTTTACAACCATAACTTGCATATATGCATGTTTGCTTCTAACTCCAGAATCCTAAAGTTGAGCAGTAAACATTTCTATAAAATGTTATGATGTTAAAATTATTCTCTAATTTAAAGAAAAAGCTAATAGCATATAATTCTACAACTTTTGCTATATAAATGATGTTTAATTAGTCATCAACATCAAAATTCACAAGTAAAAGTTGTGATTGTTCAAAGTTTTGCATTTAATTAATCAATTATTTTTATATTGTCATATCTTAATTAACAATCAAAATTCTTTATTTATTTAATCTATCGATTGCACATTTTGGACCGGTTCATGCATATCAACCTCTTCTTCTGAGCCTCTAATATTATCATAGTTATAGTGACTAACGCAACATGCTCCATGAACAACTTAATAGATATCTTGCAACTAATGAATAGGTTTCGTGGGCTGTGCTTTTGCGTGATTGTGAGGTTTCTCGATTCACGATCTCGGGAGGTCAGGGAAGCTCAAAATAAGAATAAGCCATAATGATGAGGAAAGAGCTTTTTTTTAATTTTCAAGTTTTATTAAAATGTAAAATGAAATGGAAAATACAAATGTGAGCTTCACCCTCTAATGTTGATTAGAGAGGAGTATTTATAGGTAAAACACAAGGACACTTTGGACTAATTACACTTTTAGTCCTTGTGTTTTAACTTAAACATAAACTAGAGTAATTTCCATATAGACACCATATTTTTGATCGTAACAATCTTCCCCCAATATGATTGCATATGAAATTACTTACAATGTATCCTACAAGTACAAATAGCTAAATATATCTACAGTTTGCTTTGTCTTCAACATATACTTTAGCTTGAATCATTCCTTCACTTGTAGAGAATACAATGTAATCCGTATAAACCGAGTTGACTTCCCCCCAGTTCATACCGCATGTACTTTGTCTTCAACATGTACTTTAGCTTGAATCATTCCTTCACTTGTAGAGAATACAATGTAATCCGTATAAACTGAGTTGACTTCCCCCCAATTCATACCGCATGTCTTTAAGCAGTTCAACTGCTTCCCCCTAAATAGACAGCCATTCGAAGCAAATATGACACTTTGATGTAGTTGACAAATCTTCTAACTATAGCGGTTTAAGCTCGCAGCGGAATTTGTAAAAGAAGAAGTAAACCACACTTATCAGCAAATCTGACTTCTTCGTTGCTGATTAGTAGCCAATCCACTCAGGGGAACATGCACATACTTCACACAAACAACTCATAGAAGTAAGAAACTCCAAGTCAGTTAAGTCCCGAATGTACACATTTCTTCCTCCCAGTTGTTGCACTATGTTGTATATACCAAAGTCAATTAAGTCCCGAATGTACACATTCTTTCCCCTAGTTGTTGCATCTATCGAGCACTCTTCCCCCTGATTATATCCGATTACCATTGAAATAATCATAATTCGGTTACGCCCGAATGTTCGATAGAGAAGTCATGTGTGAAGTCGCTTCTCCTCAGACTTATTCAATTCCAACCTCGTATTCTGTCAGCTCTTTGTAATGATTACTGATAGAGAAAATGCAGTATCACAAACTTGATGCTGAAGTAGAATACCACAAACTTGTGACTTATGTCTTGTGCTATCCACGTGATTCCAAACTTATACTGAATACTACAACGTAATTCCTTAAAGTATAAGTAGACCTACGTCTCTTGACAAATCCTCAACTATGTGAGACACTGAGCACTACAATGTAACTCCTTCAAGTGATAACAAATGTGCACATTGAGCACCAACTTCTGCGTTTATAGATCACACATTGCTAGATTTGACAAGTCTTCATCAATAACCGGCTATAAGCTCAAACAAGTTATCTTTAAAAGTCATCATCCAACCAACCCCGACTTTTAAGATATGATAAGTACACGCACCCGTGAAATTCCACTTCAACTTCAAATAAATGATAATGAATCATCTCCGTAATCAATTCTTATAATTAAATCCCGAGACTAGCCTTTTGAACGGTTTTCGTGAATCTTTTATCCGGATCGTTTTAAGCAATAAGTGATGTTTTATGCTTTTGCGTTTTTTAGCCATAATAGTTCCAAATTCGGTATTAACTTCATGATGCACATTTAAAAAACTCAGCCCATTAGCTATAACCCATGACAGCCCAACTCAGTTAGTTAATATTCATTTTCGACTAGGCCCATGTGCCATCACTTCTTTGTAGTATCCGGCCCATTACAAAATTCGGTATATGTTGGCCCGTTTTTATAACCCTACTCCTTATAACACCAATACAACCCTATCACTTTTTAGATAATACCCTAAACACACACATGTCCGCCTCCTTCCAGCTTTTTGATAACACAACCCAGCTCTCAAAACACAGGGTATTCAAATCCGTTTATGAACTAACCCCAACCTTATCACTCTAACTCATAAATCTGTAACCTCAAGTTACCTTATATCAACAGATAAAGCCTATGCAATCAAACCCATTCTTTAAATTACAACATGTATCCCACGAAGAAGGAATAAATCTTGCTTCAAGATCTGTGTGAAGGTCTTGGTAGGTTTTTCTTTTGTTGCGTTTGCAAAGTCAAATAAAAGAAAAGTATATAGCAAAGTTGTTATAGTTCTTTCTTTATTTTCGAAAATTATCACAGATCTATGATGTTTCTTTCCCCGTGTTATTGATCTTGAAAGATTATGTCTTGAACACGAACGGGTGCATACTGAGAACTTAATATGTTTTCGAGTCTGGGTTCGAGTCATGTTATTGTTTGACGAGTTGAGATTTGATTGAAAGGAGGATGTGATTTAGAAATAGTTTGGATTTGTGATGAAGAATTGTGAGTTGATTTGAGTTGTTGTGGCTGTTATCCGAGTTTAGAAACTCAGTAAACTCGGTTTTCCATTTTCGATATTGATGTACTGAGTCGACTCATTCTCGATGTATGTCAAAATTTGTTCATCAAAAATACTTGTCGAAAATCACTAGATCTGATTATAGAGCAGTTATGGTTGTTTGAAGCAGTTAAGTATAAACTTTATAGATCTGCTTGGTATAAAATTTGACATATATGTGCATATTCTTTCCCACCTTACATCGAGTTTTCATTTTTGATCTTGACCAAAACCATTTTCGGAATAAGCAGTTTGAGTTCCAAATTTGACCGTTGACCAAAAGTCAACGTCGAATTTTGACCAGATCCGAAATTACTTCCGAAAATGCTACTGATACGAAAATTAGTACTCAATTGTTACCAAAATACGATAAAACCGTAATCTGGCCATCTCGATTGCATAAAATACAACCGAGATGTTAACAAATAAGCACTTATATAATTGTTGCAATTAGATCGTAAAATTAAGCAGAACTGGAAACAAAATAAGCTCAAAAGTAGCTGCTGTAATGAATCGGAACAAAATTCAGGGCTGAATAAGCTATAAAAGCTGAATAAGCACAAATAAGCTGATCAGAATAAGCTAAACATCACGAATCGCTCCTGCAGCTCTGATACCACTTGTGAGGTTTCATGATCCACGATCTCGGGAGGTCGGGGAAGCTCAAAATAAGAATAAGCCATAATGATAAGGAGATAGCTTTTTCTAATTTTGAAGTTTTATTAAAATGTAAAATGAAATGGAAAATACAAAATGTGAGCTTCACCCTCTAATGTTGATTAGAGGGGAGTATTTATAGGCTAAACACAAGGACACTTTGGACTAATTACACTTTTAGTCCTTGTGTTTTAACTTAAGCCTAAACTAGAGTAATTTCTATATAGACACCATATTTTTGATCCTAACACCACGCCTCACGCCTTAGCGCCGCCATGTCACGCCTTTTAAAACACTGGTTTTTATGCACGTTTTTATACAAACATGTTTATACACACGTTTTCATACAAATTTTTTTACACACATTTTTATACACGTTTTTCTACACATATTTTATACACGTTTTTATGAACAAGTTTTTATAAAAACATTTTTATACACATGTTTTTATACACACATTTTTATACACATTTTTATACACACATTTTTAAATACGTTTTTATACACATGTTTTTACACGCACATTTTTATACACATATTTTTATGCATATTTTTATACACATATGTTATACTCCCAATTTCGTCATCTTTAAATTTTATATTAGCTTCATCTAATGCGCTTTTTGATAACTTAGAAAAAAACCTAATAAACAAACAAAGTGATTAACGTTTTGCTTCATATTGGTTTTTCTTTTAATTTAATTAGTGATGTCATGTGAATTTTTGCAAGATGTCTTGGTCTTGATTTGGAGGGTATATGAATCACAAACATCTATATATAAGCTGGATAAACTACAACTTATTTTCTCAATTAGCTTTAGATTAAGATTCTATATGAAAGAGGCATAACGGGTTCAATATCGATCACGTGTATAAAAATGCGTGTATATGAACGTGTATAAAATGCGTGTATAAAAATTTGTATAAAAATGTGTATACAACGTGTATCAAAATGTGTATATAAAAACATGTGTATAAAAATGTGTATATAAAAACGTGTGTATAAAAATGTGTCTATAAAAACGTATATAAAAATGTGTGGTGTAAGAACGTGTATACAAACGTGTATAAGAATGTGTTTATAAAAATGTGTGCATTAAAATGTGTGTATAAAAACATGTATCAAAATGTATGTATAAAACGTGTGTATAAAAATGTGTATAAAAATGTTTGTATAAAAAGGTATGTATGAAAATGTGTGTATAAAAAAGTGTATAAAAATGTGTATAAAACGTGTGTATAAAAATATGTGTATGCAAACGTGTATAAAAATGTGTGTATAAAAACGTGTATAAAAATGTGTGTATGCAAAGTTGCAAACGTGTATAAAAATATGTGTATAAAAACGTGTATAAAAATGTGTGTATAAAAACGAGTATAAAACGTGTATAAAAATATGTATATAAAAACGTGTGTATAAAAACGTGTATATACAAACGTGTGTATAAAAACATGTGTATAAAAATGTATATAAAACCGTGTATCAAAATGTGTGTACTAAAACATGTATAAATATGTGTGTATAAAAACGTGTGTATAAAAGCGAGTATAAAAACATGTGCATAAAACCGTGTATAAAAAGTATATATAAAAATACGTGTATAAAAATGTGTGTATAAAAATGTATATTAAAATGTGTATCAAAATGTGTGTATAAAAATATGTGTATTAAAAGGTGTATAAAAACTTGTATGTAAAAACGTGTATAAAAATGTGTATATAAAAACGTGTGTATAAAAATGTATATATATAAAGTGTGTATAAAAACGTGTGTAAGAAAACTAAATTTTGAGTTAAGTATAAACGGTCGTTAGTTTAAAGGACTAACGTTGCAAACGGTCGTTGGCTAAATGGACTAATGTTGTCACATGACGTCGTTATGGACTAACGTTGCAACTGCACTTAATTAACAGAGCTGACAACAATTTGGTTAAAGGACGAGTCAACTCAATTGGGACAACTACATGGACGATCTATGCAATTAATTGTGTTTTAGAACGAAATGTGAATTTTGGCCTAACCACAAGGAGGATCTATGTATTAACTCTTAATGCTATGTATTTTACACATAACGAGGAATTAATACCCGTGCGTTGCAACGGGCTTGTATTTTAGGAAAATTGAACTTTTACTTATGTGAAACATCGTATAACTTCATACATGTGCGCTGCTCATAGGGTGTGCGTAAATGTTTAGGGCGTAATGTTGGTGTTCGTGTCGATGCTAATAAAGTTAGCAAAACACTCTAAAAAACATGTATAGGTCTCGAACAAGGGTGGTAACTAATAATCCAAACTACTTAAAATACAAAGAGTCTTTACTTGACGATAATGCAAAAGAGACGATCTGCCAAAACATATTACCATACATAATCTGGCCATAAGAATTACATATTACCATATATAAAGAATTATATATAACCGTATCTAATCCGGCAATAACTACCAAGTTATAAGCTATTCACCTATATTGCTTTGAGGATTTAACCATGAAAGAAAAAGATTGCAACAATATTTATTTCTGGACACAACACAGCTACATATCCATAAATAATTTGTTCTGTTATAATCCCAATTTGGTGATTTTCCTTGATAACAACTTTAGTACCATTATATTATCATCAATAACTTTCTCGTGGCATGTTGCTTTCCAGTTACCATAAGCAACTTCCATATTTATTATGCTACCATTGGCATACTTTTGGTATCTTGGTGTAAAAAAGTATCACTCATCCTTTTCAAATTGAAAAGTAGGCGGATGATTGTTACTTGCATTTTTGCATGCATATGATTAAGAATTAAGCTTACTAACAAATAACATAAACGAAGATAATAATCAATAATGGGATATAATATCATAATTAGATGATGCGTGCGTACCTATATAGCCTAGGTGAGTGTACCCCTCATCCCTTTGTCTTTCTGGCTATATATTTTTTAGGAAATTATCTTCGTAAACCACATACTTATATATTTTATTTTCTTCATCATATCTATCACTCGCAAGAGCCACTCAAACTGCCATGATAACTGCATCCACATCTTCCAAACTGCATTCTATAAATCCTGCCATTGTAACCGACAGGTCTACTTCTTTCTTCAATATTTGCACTCTGTACTTCTGTAAATTGGTTTGATTAAGGTTATATCATGCGTCTTTAAACTTCGTAATGTGATTTTAGCAAAGAACATACATATTTTACAATCACAAACATGAGAGACAATCCTATTTGAATGAAAATGAAAGCATGTAATACATAATTCATACAACTTGGTAGCATCCTTTGACCAACTGTGCATCAGGATCAGTCAATATCACATTTAAATGGACGATACTTGTTCATGAATTCATAAGTACATAACAAAGCGCCTGCACATAGATTATTAGTATATTCAAACTTCCTATTTCAATATCATATATCAAAAGAAAATCACAAAGGCATAAAACAATAACTTTAAAAGCACACTACTGCACTGCACTTGGGTTCTAAAGATACTATGAATATTTCAAGCAGAAATTTATACACATACTTACGCAATATCACATTTCTCACAGGAACTCTCATAGAAATTGAACAGATATGGGAGGCTGCAAACCCTTTACTGACGGTTAAATTTCGAAAATGACAACAGACAACATTTACTTATTTTCAGAAACGGTAATAGTATTGACTACTAATATGTTACACTCATCGCCGAACCTGTCTCTTACGGGCCCTTACCCTCTAGCCCTTTTTCTCACACCTATGCAATATTATGTTAAGATTTATGCCACTACTCACATTAACAGATATACTCGAAATAATGCTCCCAAGTATACACACTTTCCTAATTTCACACTCACGATAAGGTGAAACCACCTGTCCAAGAAGAATCTTGTTTTTGGATTGAAGAAACAAACGAAACTTAGTGTCAATATATGCCTTTTGAAGGTTTAAAAGTTAATAGTTAGATGACATATAAAGGGATATCCTTAATCTTCATATAAGCGATACTGTATTTGGTATGCGTAGTTAGATGACACCGACTTTTAATGTATCCTAAATATTTTTATAGGAGTCACATATTATGTT
>BQNB010000856.1:130875-154364 GCA_026074375.1 Tanacetum coccineum
ACTCAGAACAGTCTGGTAATAAACTTAGTCTCAGTCAATACTGTGTGGAATAATAGTGTTATACACATTAGTCAGTCCCAATTGGGCTATTAATGCTTATGCATTTAATAAGGCGTGCGAAGTGTTTTATGCACTTAATCAATTAGAATAGTAGTTTAAGTACATAGTCAGTTAGTATGTGCTTTACGTACTTAGTCAGTATGTGCTTTACGCACTCAGTCAGTATGTGCTTTACGCGCTCAGTAGTGTGCTTATGCACTCAGCCAGTGTTTTATATGTACTCAGACAATATATTGTCTTATGCAATTAATGTAGTCAGTTAGTATTGTACTTTATGTTGCTCATGCACTCAATCATTATCATGCTTATGTACTTAATAAGTAATATGTTTTAGGTAGTCGGAATAGTATGATATGTACTTATTCAGTATCATGCCTTATGCATGCAGTTTGAGTAGTAGGTTTAAGACATAGCTTTATTATCAGTTAGACTGCTAGTATTAGATTTCAGTTAACAATACAATATGTAGTTTTAATTCATTCAATAGATAGTTCAGAGTATAGTATTAGTATTTAGTTAGAAATCAATTCAGAGATCGCTTTATAACCTAGTGAGTCAGTAGCCAATTCAGAAATAGCCTCAGATTCATTCAGATAGAAATGTGCTATAAGCACTTAGCCAGAATAAATACTTACGAAATAAAATCAAGTAATATGTTAGAACAAGTTAGACACCAGGTATACGCATGTAGCCATGTATCATAGTCGCTCAAGATGGACACAAGACTTATGCATGAAACATCATGCTTATGTTTCAGTTTATATTTTAGTGTATGATTCAGATCATCAATTCAGTTTATGTTATTTCACTAAGTTACAAGGACTTACCGTTCTCAGTTTCATGTTTTGCAGGTTCGTAAGATGAGACCAAGCTATGTTTTAGATGAGGCATAATGGGTTAAATTGGTGTAGCTCGTAGGTTAGGTAACGAGCTTCTCATTTCCATTATTTGTTATGAGTTTGGAATGCCCCATTCATTATCAGTAACAAGTTTTTATAGTAAAAGTCATGTACTTTTAATAGTTACAATTTTTATAGAGGCTTTTGAAATAAGCATGTTTACATGTAAAAGTTACTCTTTCGCTATTTTATTAACGTATAAAGATTATCAGACATGTTATATATTATAAATGGAATGCGTTTTTAGAAGCTCATGTTTTAATGATTAGCAGATACATGATTTTCAATATATAGTATATATATAAAAAATATAAAAAAATCTGGGCGTTTCAAGTTGGTATTAGATCGATAATGGTTTGAGATTTATGTATCCACCATTAGTAGGGGATACTTAGACTTAAACCGATTGTTCGATATTGAATACAGAGTTAGGTGCATCACATGTTTATATGTTTATCGATACAAGGATAGAGATTATCAGGATTGTAGCTATTTGGCTCATGTTTGTCAGTTATACACTTCATGTTTAGTGATGCATACCAGTGATTAGCAGCGTATATCAGATTATATGAATTTCTAGATATAGACATGTGATGCATAGTACATCTCAGATATTAGATAAAGTTTCATATCGTGATCAGATATCCACGATATAGAAATCATATAGAATTTCCATGAATTATCAGTGTAGTTGTATTAGTCAGCATTCAGATCAGATCATGTGCAGTTCTATGATACGTTTTAGTTTGCAACTTGGGATAAACTATAATGACAATGAGTTCATAATTATATGATGTGATTATTATGATGTCTGATCAACGTAATAATATTCATATGATATAAGAATGAGGTTATTGAGATTATAAGGTATCCCGGGAAGCTTATTAGAACAGTTATGTGAGTAATGACTATGAGTTTCATTGTAACCCTGTATTTTTAGTATGTTCATAATGCAATTAGAATTCTGAAGAGTTATAGTGTTGAAACGAGACAAAAAATAATAGAACAGATACAGACCATAAGCTTTTGTATTCCCAGAATTAACCAACCTATGAGAAAAGGAGAAAGGATTTCAGGACGAATTTAGGTACCCCTAGTTAATCATGTAGATAATTTTAATTAGTTATAGTGTTGAAACGAGACAGAAAATAACTGACCTTAGTGTTATTTTTGAGATGTGAAAATGGATGATAGATATACATAGTATATATAAGAAATCAGAAATTGTTATTGTATATAATTATTATGTCATGACCGGTAGTGAAATAGTCGCTTAGAAAGCAAAACAGAGTTAGAATGCACCAGGTTAAGTGCATTATTAGACCATACTTAGTATCTCGGTATATGATAGAAATCAGAAATCATGTGTAGTACATGTTAGATAGTCAAATGACAGAAATAAAGCAGCATGAATCATGATTAGAACCATAACATCAGAAACATAATATCATGTTAAGAAATGCAGAATGTCAGAATCAGACTTAGCATGCATAGTATGCTATAATCAGCAGTCATGTTATCGCACGAGTATGCGATTAGTAACAGAATGCATAAACATAAGTACATAGTTAGCAGCAGATTAACATGATAGCAGAGCATGATTCTAAGTTTATAGTTTTATTAATGAATCGAGGTAGAGTGTGATGGCAATAATGACATGTTTAAGTGATGTGAGTATTATGACGTCTGGCCAACATGATAATAGTTACATCATGTAACATGGATTTATTAGGATCATAGGATGTCTGGAGGAGTTTCTAGAACAATGAGGGCGATGAGACCAAATTTAGAAAGATAGAATGATAATTTAGTCAGAAACAGAATAAATTAAGTATGCTCAAATGGGATAATCATAAATTTTATCAGTCTTAATATCCAGTTTTAGTAACCAAAATTTAATATTCAGAAATTTAGTAGAATAGAACAATCAGAACTTACGAAATCAAAATATAGACTAAAAATGCCTTCACTTATAATTAGGCATTCGACATGTAGTACATCCCAGAAGTTTCAGATTCAGACTTAGAATAAGTTGTACCAAGTAAGTTTAGAAGATATTATGGCAAGACTTATGGTCAGATAGAACAGCCAGAATAACAGAAATGAAATAGATAAGTACAGTCTAAGTAGAGGAGACTTAGTGCCCAGACTTAATACATGCCCAGATAGTCATCCTGAGTTAGTTCAGGAGGAAACTAAAGGAATAAGTGAGGGAGATTTGTAACACCCCAAAAACGGGTTTTAGGTATTTTATTACCAGAATGTCATTGCGTAAGTTTGAGTACGACTTTATAAGTTTGAATGTTTTACGTGATTGGTTAGTCAAACTATAAGTATAAATATCATGTAAATGGTTTAAGAAAAATACGTGGCCCAAGTATTAAAGAAAAGAACTTGAGGGACCTAAGTTGCCAAAATCCCAAATTAGTACTAGAACCACCTTGTTCTAGCTTACAGGGACCATTCTTGCCACAATTATAAAGTTATATTTAGAGGCTGAAATTACTATTAGGCCCTGGGCCTAGATAAGTCTTAAATCCAGAATTTATCCACAAAAAAACACACGTGTATGTGTGTGTTGGCAAAGTCGTGTCTATCACAGGGGAAAAAGGAGGGAAGAGCTAGAAAACCCAAAAATGAAGAAATCATCAATTATGATGATTCAAGATGATTCTTGAGATATTGGTGCTAGATATATGATGCTACAAGCCTTCCTAAATAATCCCCATTGAATGAGTTTAATTCAAGTTAAGATTTCATGATTATGGTGGAATTTTGGCTTTTAGTTAAAAAGTATGTTAATGAAGAATTTAGTCATGTTTATCATGTTAAGTACATGATTTATGATCATTGATCATGTTAAGTATGTTTATAGATTAGATAATGGTTAAAATTTAGAAATAATGAAGTAGTGTTTGTTTAGATAAAAAGTTAATCCATGGTTTTTGATGAAGTTCATGCTTTTTGATAATCAATAAAGGAGTGTTTGGCTAAGGCTTTATATAGTGCCTAAACATGTGAGTTTGGCTTAAGGCCTGAAGAAAAATGATTTAGACATGTCCAATAAGCTGAGGTATAAGTTTGGATAGCTTATCTTGGGTTTTGGGTTGTTTTGGTGATGTTTGAATTTGGGACGGCAAAGCTTTTAGAAAATTGGTCGACTTTGAAGGGTCGTAGAGAACTAACCATTGATCGAATTGACTTGAGGCCTAAACAAAAATTGTAGCCCTCTCAGTCTACTTTATTTGTTATGTTTTAAGTTTTGGCAGATTCATAACTTAAATGGGTCAAAACAACAAATGACAACAAACTGTCCGAAAATCAGCAAATTGCAAAAAAATTAGCAATAATGATGTAGATCATGTGCACGAACATTATAGCAAGTTCTAATGACTATAGAATGATATGTTTATGTTTTTAGGTGATCTCGAAAGTCAAGGAATGCCTAAGCCAACCGAGGTTAGTAACAGGTTTTCAATTAACATGTTTAGTAGATTAAACGTGTTTAATATATATATATGCCTTGTCATAACTCAAGAAATATATAATTCATGTATTCAAGTGACCTTAGTGGTCAAATATGCAAGTCAAGTATTCACGTGACCTTAGTGGTCAAATATGCAAGTCAAGTATTCGCGTGACCTTAGTGGTCAAATATGCAAGTCAAGTATTCACGTGACCTTAGTGGTCAAATATGCAAGTCAAGTATCATGTTGACCAGTGTGGTCATATTAGCATCATTTTGACCTATGTAGTCATATTCAGTATATGTTGACCGTTGGGTCATATTTAGTATTATGGCGACCCGTTGGGTTATATTTAGTATTATGGTGACCTATTGGTTCATATTCTGTATATGTTGACCATTGGATAATATTTAGTTTTATGGTGACCCGTTGGGTCATATTCAAATCAGCCTTAATTTATATATGAATATTACGTGTGAACAATTTCAGACTCAGAACAGTCTGGTAATAAACTTAGTCTCAGTCAATCCCGTGTGGAATAATAGTGTTATACACATTAGTCAGTCCTAATTGGGCTATTAATGCTTATGCATTTAATAAGGCGTGCAAAGTGTTTTATGCACTTAATCAGTTAGAATAGTACTTTAAGTACACAGTCAATCAGTATGTGCTTTACGCACTCAGTCAGTATGTGCTTTACGCACTCAGTCAGTATGTGCTTTACGCACTCAGTCAGTATGTGCTTTACACACTCAGTCAGTATGTGCTTTACACACTCAGTCAGTATGTGCTTTACGCGCTCAGTATTGTGCTTATGCACTCAGCCAGTGTTTTATATGTATTCAACCAATATATTGTCTTATGCACTCAATGTAGTCAGTTAGTATTGTACTTTATGTAGCTCATGCACTGCAACCCTTGCACTTTTCTGAGATCTATATGTTCTAATTTAGTCCTTTGACTATTTGACTTTTGTTAGTTTTGTGAGCAATTACCGTGTTGACGGTAGTGAATCTGTTATCACGATTCACCCTTTGAACAATGATCCGGAGGCTTGGTAAAATGGAAAAGAAAAGTATCCATATTATTAGAGAGAAAAAGAGAGAAAAGAGAAGAGATAGAAAAAAGAAGAAGAAGGAGTGTTTGTGTATGTGTGTGGTTTAATAGAGAAAAAGGAACCACACACACACTCACACTTTACAATGCGAACTCCTACCCCTCCATGGAAGTATGGAGGGAGTATTTATAGTCCCGATATCGACTAGCTAAACTAACCCGACCCGACTATAAATGATAAATGTAATTCCGGATTAGTCACCATATTTTAGGGCTAACAATCTTCCCCCAATATGCGGACATACGGAATTACTTACAATGTTCCTATCAGGTACAAATACAACACAAATAAAGTCTTCCAAAGCGCTTCCAAAGCTGAAGATGTCTTCTGAGTTCACCAGGTCTTGAAACTTGTACTCCAGCTTGGATCTTCAGTGTCTTTACTTGTACAGAAACCATTGTAGTATGCATGAGTTGGATTAACTTCCCCCCAATTCATGCAGCATGTCTTGAAAAGCTTTCTTCATAGACTCCTTTTTGGCGAAGTTTCTGAATCAGCTTCCCCCCAAACCAACATCCCTATCTTAAGCAGATTCTGAAACATTGATGTAGCTTGAACAATCTTCTACTTGTCATCAAAGTGCACAGCGGAATTTTGTAGAAGTCAAACCACACCAACGACCACTGCTTCTTGTCATCAGGGCTTGGTGAATATTCGTTCAGGGGTGCATGCGAGAAATCAGCAACTGTTCTTCTCACGTTTGCATAATACTTCATAAACCATACTAAACATTTTAGGGCTAACAAACTTCCCCCTGGAAGTTGACATGGTAACATCAAGGTCAATTAAATCCCAGATGTACACATTTTCCCCCATGATGGTTGCGAACTCTCGGAAGCATCATTGTCGTGTACGTTACGTTCATATATCTCGCTGAAAAGTTTCTTGTCATTACGCACAAATCTTGATATACAAAAAGATATTCATTACCCTCGTTGAATCAGAAACGTCCGTAGAGAAGATGAAGCAAGAAAATCAAGAAATGGTATAATCAAGGGTCGTTGTGAATGAATGTTCATCGAAAACTTTGAAGATTTTGCTTAGACTGTGAAGTATCTTTTCTTGTTAACTGCAACAAAAATACCCGTGAGAAGTGCTGATTACATCTCAACCTGTTGAATATCTGGCTTAATTACCAACCTCGTATTCTGTATGGCTATGTCATGATCACATGGTGATAGTTTAAACCGATATATCAAACTGAACTGAATGTGTAAAATCCCCACAAATCTTTGTACACTTATTCTTGCACTTATTGTTGATTAACTGAACGGTGCAGAAGAAATCTCTAAGTACCTTATACGTCCTTCGCAAATGTTGCAGATAAGAAGTACAACACCTCTTGAAAATTATCCAATCGAACATCTGCGTGTGACCTGAGTACTACAACGTAACTCTTTAAGTGATGTTGTACCAGGTCCTTCATCCAACACCCCTTGACGCAGGAAACTAGATTATCGCAAGTATTAATCATAAATGTATACGTTTCAAGCAAGTATCATCTGATAGAAAATAGAAGAATGTCACGCTTCGAATGATGAATTAGTAGACGCTTCTGCTGAAAATCCACTTTATAATTGCAAATAAGGGATTACACAAATCCACTTCGTAAATGACATGTCTTCTTAATCCAAAATCTCTAGCCCTATTTTGTAATTTAAGTGAAATCTTTTCAGGATCATTTTGGGATTAAGTGTGTGTTTGTTGTGCGGTGTGTGGTTTATGTTGATTGTGTCTTATGAGTCTTGATCTCTGATTGCGGTGTTAGTATTGCAATTAAGTCACGGGGAATTTACACGTCTATGATTAAAACCGATAAAATAAATTACGGGATTTTACAAAAATCAATAGAAAAAACTGTTGGAAGGAATTGAATTCGGACTCCTGCGGGGCCAATGATTTATTGTCTAAAACAGATTAATTTCTGGGACTTGGGTTACAGCAGATTGTTTTAACTGGCTCACAAAACTGAAACGGGCAAAAAATACAGATGGGACCGTGAGCTAGAACAAAAACGAGTGTAACACTAAATTCAAGAAAACTTGAAAAATGTCAATAAATCATGAGTAAACGATGGTTGACCTCTGAAAAATTCCTTCAATCCAGACTAAAGGTGGTTATAGCGATGTGCCGTCTCGTTTTGCTCTACGCGATTGAGAAGGTCACAGGCTCTGAAAGGACTTTACGGATCAAAGTTATGGCTGTTTTACTGAAACCCTTTCTTTCACACGAAGAATTTTCTAATCATAAACGCATTGAATAAATAAAATTGGGAGGTAACGTTTAGTCCAAAACGCAGGCGGTGGTCTTCAAAAACGCAACCTGTTAGTCAAACGCAACGAGTTCCAAAAACTTGCAAACCAGTCTCAATCTCTCCGCATTGAAGTTAAAAACGCAGTGAGTCAAAACGCAACATGTCTCAAACGCAATGAGTCAAAAACGCAGTGAGTCAACGCAAACCAGTCTCAAAACGCATGAGTCAAAAGCAGTGAGTCAAAACGCAAACCAGGTCTCAAAACGAAATGAGTCAAAAAGCCAACAAGAAGGAGTCAAAACGCAACAAGAAGAAATCTAAAAAATAACATGAAGTTTGCCAGAGAGTCAAAAGAACGATGAAAAATACGGACTTTTTCACCACAAAATCCGCCCATAATCATACCCTTTTTGACCTCTTAACTTGATTTCTCTTGCACAATTAGCTGTTCACTATGCTCATTAGATCTTGCTTAATAACATAAAACATTCACAGCATTCTAAGCACAACAAGATTCGGGTTTGATTTTTTTTTATTGACTTCTTTTTGAACCACGACATTTGATCCTTGTTTAACCCAATTAATCAGTAGATAAACATACGGGATTCCCCCTATGCTCTAGTGCAATTTGTAGTATAGATTCACCCTTTTGAAAAATGATCCGGCTGGCATTGGTAAAGGGAAAGAAAGTATCCATTTTATTAGAGAGAATAAGAGAGAAAAGAGAGAGAGAATAGAAAAGAAGAAGAGAGGAGTGTTTGTGTATGTGTGTGGTTTAATAGAGAAAAAGGAACCACACACACACTCACACTTTACAATGTGAACTCCTACCCCTCCATGGAAGTATGGAGGGAGTATTTATAGTCCCGATATCGACTAGCTAAACTAACCCGACCCGACTATAAATGATAAATGTAATTCCGGATTAGTCACCATATTTTAGGGCTAACAGAATCTATGATTGATCTGGTTTATCTTAGTTATTTGTGCTTGTGTTAATCCTTTTTGAGGATTTTATCTATGTGATCATGTTTCGGGAGGTTGTCCCATGTATAGCTTGAGATATCTTATAACGAGTCCCCGCAATTCCGTTAATGTTTAAATCGAATCTAAGGCAAATTGACTATGAAATATGTCGTGTAAATAATCGAGATTTATGGAAAAGTATTTTTGAGTTTATTAAAAATACTAGAAAACTTCGGGTAATAGTTTAAAATTGAGATCATTAAGTTTTAAGAGAAACCGACACAAAAAAAGCAACCCGAGACCCCTTGGATACCTATCCGGTTTTGAGCCCTACTAGAGAACAAAAAGGCATGTTTTAGCACCTTTGTCCACCCCTAGTACTATAAGCTTTTGTCTTAGCTGATTTCACACTTGGTGCATGATTTGAAAACACATTTTCTTCTCTTTTTCTCTTGGTGCTAGTCTGAGTATAACACACACACTCTTAAAATTTTTGCAACTTTGATCAAGAACATGAAGATTTAGGAGTATTGGGTTGATTCTAGTATTCGGGTTATCATTTAAACAACGTTTGGGTTGTCAGATCGTGTCCTAACTTGCTTTTAAAACCCTCTTTGTAAGTCATTTAAATTTTGATTTAACTTGTACTTTTGAATGTCTAATGATGCGTAGAAGCTTGTTGTACGGTGCGTTTTCTAAAAATCAAACACGAAAAATTTATGGAAACCCTTTAAGGGTAAGTTTTGGGTTCGAACTAGGGAATAAAAAGGGAACAAGGTTTATCATTTTTGTGTCGTGGTTGTGATGGTTGAAAAAGATTTAGATACTATATAGCTTATTTTCGGTCTAACATAAAAATAAGCATATTCGGCTTATTTTGAGCTTATTAACATTCGGTTGGAATAAGGGTTTAAGGACATTTGGTTGTGGTTGTTTACTTATGGTATCTTATTTTTGTGAGCTTATTTGGTAACTTATTTTGGTATCTAGATGAACTAAAAAGCTTATTAGCTTATTTAAAAGCTTAATGGACTTGTTTTTAGGCTTATTGTAACCCACGACCCAAAGAGCCCAATAAGCCGTAGCTTATTGTGGGCTTTTTGTGGTCCAGATTATTTTTGTGGCTTTTGGTTATAGCTTCGTATAATATTTAAGGCCTAACGAATTGAAAATAAGCTACGGATAGCTTATTTTCGGCTTAATAGGGCCACATCCCAATAAGACAAGCCGAACCATGGCTTGGTTTTGGCCCCTGAGTCTTGGCTTGCATTACGCTTTATTTCTCGGACTTATATTTGACATTATGTATGATACCGGAGCCAAATCGGATCTTAGAACTTGAAAATAACGTTTTGGACATCTATTGGGCCTTAAGGCCCAATAAGCAAAAACTAGTCATTTTACATGATTAAAACGGACTTTTGAAAGTAAAACATATTTATATAAGTATTGAAAGTAGTTTGAGGAAATACGCTTTGGTAAACGTTGCGAGATATAGATTTTTGACATCTTGTCGGAAAATGGTAAAATTTGGGAAAAAGTGTTTGAAATTAAGGTTTGAAACCTTGGAAAACGTTGTGTAAACGAATGGGTCATGCCAAATTTTTGTAAAGATCCTATACTTAGATTTTAATCGAAACTTACCTTTACGACAAAATAATAAAATATTATTATTTTAATAAGTCGACTAAAAGACGAAAATTATATATTTATAATTATAAAATATGAAACTTCTCTAAGTCGTTTAGTATGAATAAACGTCTCTTTTCCTATAACTATACATATAATTAAAGTAACTAAGGTTACCGAATGGACTTACCGAAGTATATTCTTAAATATCTATTATCTGAGTCTTCTTATATTGCTTACCTATTGATACTTAAATAGTAAAAGTATATTATACTAAGATATGAACTAGAACATGTTATCTTTAAATCTAAGTCATGAACCATCACCCCACAAATCGTTAAGGGTGACCGTACAATGCGCATCTGACCTCTGTGCATCGACCTTGAAAACACTTTTGGAGCGTATATCTAAAATTAAACATTAACTGGATTAGGTCGTGACCGGACGTCGTTGCACTTGATTGTTTGATCTAGATCTTTGCTACCTATCACCTTTTGCTTAAGGTGAGTTCTCGTAGCCCCATTTTGACTCTTTTCCGTTGGGGGAAAATGATACTCATCTGTTTTTGAACTTGTTTTCTTATTGTGCGAAACTTTTATCTTTTTGGAAAATGCTATATGCCTATGACTGCTATGTGAATGACATGAGATTGGTAGGACTTGTATGTGGATCATATGTGGTATTATGAAGTATCTTGTGATCTTGTGAACTTGCGAACTTGTGATCTTACGCCCTATGTTTAGCTCTAGCTGGTAGGCTTCAGATGCGTGTTAACTTAGAAGCTTGGATCTTTAAGAGTGTTGGTATCTATGGTAGTGGTGTATCGATGGACCTTCGGTAGCATGTGTTGCTATGTTGGTATTTTATCTATTGCATGTATTCACTGTCATATTGCACATTTGTCCACCTTTTGAAACTATGGTACAAATACGAGCTCACCAAGTTTATGTTGACCTTTTCGAGTATCATTTTCAGGTAATGTTAATGATTAGTGAAGTTTTGTTACTAGCTTTAGCATACCTTAAGGGCATCAAGTATGGATCAATCTTCTAAGAGACTTGCTTTTTGTTATGTCGTTTGGTCTTGAGCATTTTGGACTATGCTATCTTGAGACTAGCTTTATCCCCTGCGTGGGAATTTAGTTTGTAATCTTTGTGACTATGTGTGTTATTTGATGGATCTTCACCCAAGTGCTACTTGTGATCGGGGAATGTCACGACACTTATATTGAATGCATTTTAGTATTTCTCTATCTTGTATATTATGTTGTGATTATTAATTCTCTGTCACATCTCGTGTTTCCGCCTTGTCGGGGTGTGACTGATTGGTATTCATAGCCAAGGTTATAGAGAACTAGGTGGTTTGGCCTAGACTATAACCTAAGAACCTTCATATAGTTGCATTATAGGATCTATGTGCGCGGTATTCACTTATACATGCTTCTATGAGATCTATGGTATATCTTATATATAGTAATAGATAAGTCAATCATTGAGATGTGTGAGCTCAATACTGAGCAATATCGTTCACTCAAATCATTGATGGATTTTAGTGTTTCTCTATCTTTATATATATATATATATATATATATATAGGGAGGTTATTGTAAGTTAGTATCTTAAAGTAAGAAGAATAGGAAGTAATCTGAATCGTCGGATGTATCCATGATGATGTCACTAGATTAGATTTACTTGAATGGCATTTTTGTAAATTAACTTAAATTAATGGCACATTTGAGAGACAATGTGTAAATTAAACTCGCGCGCCCATAACATGTTTATATTTATTGATACCATTTATTTAATCATTTCTAAATTTTCAATATGAAATTTTGTTGTGGGTCGTCTTCGTTGACGCACAGATACACAATATGGTTGCATCACTAGTTTTTACAATTTTGATATTGCTAACTGATGCATCATGCATGCATGGTACAATTAAGATTGATACAGAACATATCAATAACGCATTATTATATGATACAACACAATCACTAAAAACAAGTATACATATATTGTTGAAGTATTGATACATATGATACAAATAACTACAACCACAACAGTTAGCTTACAAGAATTGAAAGTAACAAGTGATTTAATTAAAAATTTTTGTTCATTAACAAAAATAACTAACCATCATCAAAACAAAAAATTTGATACACAACTAGTAACTAATCGGTACTTGATAAAGGTTGTTGATAAACAAGCTTTAAAAAGGAACGCCGAAGGTGGAAGTGGCATTTAAACCCGACACTCATGGAGGTACACTAATATACAAACATTGATACATAGTTTACATGCATAACAATCGATAGGCCTAAACTCTTAATGCAACGAGTCTTGTAAAGATGCAGATCTACAAGTAGGGTTTCTGTTCACCGAGATCTAAAAAAGCCGAGTATGTTTGTGGTTCTCGTGTTACAAATATCGAGTATTTAAAACAAAGACAACAACATAATATAATTTTAACACAGAACACAACAAATCTGCCTTTCATATTCGTCTCATCCAAACGACCATATCATAGGTTTGACCCACTGTAAACAGCCAAACTAACACCATATAAACAACCAAAAACTACCATTTAAACCACCTAAAATCACCATCTGAACTAATGAGTGAAACCATCCAAAAACCAGGAATGCCCGACAACAAAACCACAGACAACTAGCACCTACTCATTGACAAAAAAAACATGACCTCAAGATGAAACCCCCATTTCACGACATGAAACCACCCCTTGGACATGTATCACACAGCCTCGCGGACCACGACACCCTAGCTATCTTGAAACATATGCTGGAATAAGGCACGTGTCACCACGACTACTTGCCGGAACATGTCACCTGAACATAAATCACAACCTATAATACAACCACCACAACCTGAAGCAAAACCACCCAAGATCTTAGAGCTATTCTTTAAAATCTTTAGGAGTATGAAACAAAAATATAAATGAAAAATGGAGTAAGGACAAGTATATACAAATGACAGTGTAGGCAGGATCCCCTCCGAGCCGCCTACAAGAGCCGACGACCGGAGAAGATGATCATGTTTGAGTTTATGGTTAGGTTAGGGTTTTATTCTTTTTGAGAGAGTATGATCAGGTTTTTTAGGAGAGTATGAAATGAGTGTAATTTTCAGATGAGAGAGAGGGTGATAGTCGGGATTAAAGGAGATAATGGAGCAGTTATAATACCCAAACTGCCCTTTCATATTATTAATTATTTATTTTAAATTTTTTACTCTAATTTCCATATGGCAAGTCATTATTGGCTGCCTACACTCTTTCATTTTAATCACTTTTTCACATGAACCTCATTATATATATATATAGTATATTAAGACCACCCATAAGTTGACCTTCCCTCCTGCCTAACGTTACCCATGTTCTCCCTCGTGTAGATAATGCCGCCAAAGACGACGACATGAAGTGCAGGCCGATCTACTGCTGCACCACGAGGTGGAGGAACGGGTGGACGAGTTGGTAGAGGAGCTAGAAGAACTAGAGAATCAGTGAGGAGAAACAATGAAACAATTGGTGAACTTGATGGTCAAGGAAATGACCGAGGTGTTGGGGCGAATAGAGGTGTCGATAGAGTTCCTGACTTCTCCACAATCATTGCTCAACAATTGCAGAACCTACTTCCCACCCTCTTAGCCCAAGTAGGCATCCAAGGTAGCAATTAGGGGAACAATAGGAATTAAAATGGCAATGCCGTTAATGACAACATTCGATGTTAGGAATGTCATTGCGAACAACGACCAAAGGGGTTGTACCTATAAGGAGTTCTTAGCTTGTAACCCACAAGAGTATGATAGTAAGGGAGGTGCTATAGTCTATACCCATTGGATTAAGAAGATGGAGTCAGTTCAGGATATGAGTGGGTGTGGGGATAACCAAAAGGTGAAGTGCACTGCTGGATCATTTATTGGTAAGGCTCTCACGTGGTGGAACTCTCAGATCCACACACGAAGCTGAGAGGCCGCTGTTAGGATGTCATGGGAAGACTTTAAGAATTTGACAAGAGAGGAATTTTTCCCGATCAATGAGATGCGGAAACTAAAAACTTAGTTTTAGAACCATGCCATGGTCGAGGTTGGCCATGCTGCGTACACTGATAGGCTTCATGAGTTGGCTAGGTTAGTTCCCCATTTAGTTACCCCTGAGAACAAGAGAATTAAGAGGTACATCTATGGCCTTGCTTTATAAATCCGTGGGATAGTAGCAACAACGAAGCCAACAACAATTCAAAAAGCTATGCAAAAAGCTGGTACACTAACATATGAAGCCATTAGGAATAGATCACTTAAGAAGAACACTGAGAAGAGAGGTAACTGTGGAGAGCCTAGTAGATATGGGAATGTGAAGGATGATAACAAGAGGTCTAGGACTGGTAATGCTTATGCTACAACTACTAATCCAGTAAGGATAGAGTACACGGGTACGACACCTAAGTATACAAACTATAACCTGCACCACTTACCTGAGTCGCCTTGTCAAGCTTGTTTTAGTTGTAACCATCGTGGGCATCTTGCTAAGGATTGTAGATTGGTACCTAGGATGGTGAACCAAATGAATGCTAGAAAACCAACTGCTGCTCGTGGAACATGTTTTAAATGTGGTGGTACCGATCATTTTAATGTAGCATGTCCTAGGTTGAACCAAGCATAAATACTTGGGGGAGGTCGTCCGAACCAAGTTGTGGCTATTGATGGGGTCAAGGTCGTGGGAACAATGATAATTAGGCACGTGGAGGGGCATTCATGCTGGGAGCAGAGGAGGCTCGCTAGGACCCGAACATTATGATAGGTACGTTCACTCTAAACAATCATTACGCTATAACACTATTTGACTCTAGTGCCGACTATAACTTTGTTTCCACTGCTTTCACACATTTGTTAGGCATAAAGTCCAGTAACTTAGGATTCAGTTATGAGATTGAAATAGTTAGCGGATAGCTAGTGGAGATTGATAAGGTTATTAGGGGTTGTAAACTAGAAATAGAAGGGCATAACTTTGACATTGACCTAATACCGTTTGGAAGCAGGAGCTTTGATGTGATTGTAGGAATGGACTAGTTGTCCAAACACAAGGCCGAGATCATTTGACATGAGAATGTAGTTAGGATCCCACTACGTAATGGCAAGACACTTAGAGTCATAGGTGAAAGACCAGAAGAGAAGGTGAGGAATCTTAGGAGTGCAAAAAACAAAGAACGAAAGAAGGAGGATATTGTCGTGGGTAGAGTTTCCCGAGGTATTTCCGGATGACTTATCAGGATTATCACCTAATCAAGAAATCAAGTTTCATATCGATCTAATCCCTAGAGCAATACCGGTCGCAAAATCTCCCTATCGATTGGCACCTTCTGAAATGAAGGAGTTGTTGAGTCAAGTCAAGGAACTCCAGAACAAGTGTTTCATTCGAATAATCTCATCGCGTTGGGGAGCACCAGTATTATTTGTTAAGAAGAAGGATGGATCCTTTAGAATGTGTAATGATTATAGAGAGTTGAACAAGTTAACCATCAATAATCATTATCAACTCCCTATGATAGACGACCTATTCAATCAACTGCAAGGATCACAATATTTCTCTAAGATAGATCTTAGGTCTGGATACCATCAGCTGAGAGTGCATGAGGACGACATTCCAAAGACTGTATTTAGAACTCGATATGGGCATTTCGAGTTCACGATGATGCCCTTTGGTCTGACAAACGCACCAGCGGTATTCATGGACTTGATGAACCGAGTGTGTAGACCTTATCTAGACAAGTTTGTGATAGTATTCATAGATGATATCTTGATCTACTCAAGGACCCAGGAGGAGCATGAACTACATCTAGGGTTAGTTTTGGAACTACTCAAGAAAGATAAATTGTATGCTAAGTTTTCTAAGTGTAATTTTGGTTGCAAGAAGTACGGTTTCTTGGGCATGTGATCAATGGTGATGGGATTCATGTAGACCCTAGCAGGATTGAAGCTGTTAAGAATTGGAAGCCCCTAGAATTCCGTCTGAAGTTCATTCATTCTTAGGCTTGGCTGGGTATTATCGTTGATTCATTGAGAACTTTTCTAAGATAGCTAAGTCGCTTACTATCTTGACTAAAAAAAACAAGACCTTTGATTGGGGTGAGGAATAAGAAAAGGCATTTCAAACTTTGAAAGATAAGTTGTGTAATGCGCTTGTTCTAGCTCTCCCTAATAGACTGAAAGATTTTGTGGTGTACTATGATGCATCAGGCTTAGGATTAGGTTGTGTGTTAATGCAAAGAGGAAAGGTGATAACATATGCATCTAGGCAGTTGAAAATCCATAAGAAAAACTACACCACCCATGACTTGGAATTGGGCGCGGTTGTGTTTGCTCTTAAAATCTGAAGACACTACTTGTATGGGACAAAGAGCGTTATCTATACCAATCATAAGAGTCTTTAGCATATCTTTAACCAAAAGGAATTGAACATGCATCAACATCACTGGATAGAGCTTTTCAGCGACTATGACTGCGAAATTTGCTACCATCCTTGTAAGGCAAATATAGTAGCTGATACACTAAGTAGGAAGGAGAGGATTAAACCTAAGAGGATTAAAGCTATGAACATGACCTTTCAGTCAAGTATCAAGGATAAGATACTAGCGGCTCAAAAGGAGGCATCTGATAAGTCTGCAGGATTGTAGAGAGGACTAGATGAACTGATAGAACATAGGAGTGATGGAGCATTATATTACCTGGATCGAATATGGGTCCCTTTGAAGGGTGATGTAAGAACCCTGATAATGGATGAAGCCCATAAGTCAAAGTACTCTATACACCCAGGAGCTGACAAGATGTACTATGATCTTAGGGATATGTACTGGTGGCCAGGAATGAAAAAGGTTATAACTGTGTATGTAAGAAAATGTTTAACTTGTTCGAAGGTGAAAGCTGAACATCAGAGGCCATCTGGCTTACTGCAACAACCTGAGATCCTTGTATGTAAATGGGAGATAATAGCAATAGACTTTGTTACGAAGCTACCAAGGACTAGTAGTGGCCATGACACAATCTGGGTCATTGTAGACCCATTGACTAAGTCTGCTCATTTTCTACCTATACGTGAGGACTATAAGATGGATAGGTTAGCTAGACTCTATCTGAATGAGATCATTGCTAGGCACGGTGTGCCGATCTCAATCATATCTAATCGTGATAGTCATTTTACATTAAGGTTTTGGCAAACAATGCAACAGGCATTATGAACTAAGTTAGACATGAGTACGGCTTACCACCCTCAGACTGACGGTCAGAGTGAGCGTACTATCCAGATCTTGGAAGACAAGCTTAGAGCATGCGTCCTTGACTTCGAGGGAAGTTGGGATGTTCATCTTCCATTAGTTGAGTTTTCGTATAACAATAGTTATCATTCTAGTGTGAGGTGTGCACCTTTCGAAGCATTGTATGGTAGAAAGTGCCACTCACTGATCATGTGGGCAGAAGTTGAAGAACGGCAACTGATAGGACCTGAGCTAGTGCAAGAAACTACTGAGAAGATCTCATAGATCAAGGATATGCTTAAGGTTGCACGCGATCGTCAGAAAAGCTATGCCGATAAAAGAAAGAAACCTTTAGAGTTCAGTGTAAGTGATCATGTCTTGCTTAAAGTGTCTCCTTGGAAAGGTGTGGTACGCTTTTAGAAGAAGGGGAAACTAGCACCTAGATTCGTTAGACCTTTTGAGATCACTGAAAGGATCGGTCCTGTAGCCTATAGACTCAGACTACCGGAAGAACTTAATAGTGTTCATGACACGTTTCACATGTCGAATCTTAAGAAGTGTTTGACTGACCGATGACATCAAATAACGTCTATTTTATAGCATCATTTATCCCATATAATTGACCCATTTTGTATAATTTTTGCAAAGAATTGTTACTTAATCGTTTGTATTTGAGAATTGCAGAAATTACGAAGTACTTGGTGAATATTAGCAAAAGGCGCGCATTCTGGAGCTTAAACAAAGATATTTTGAAGATTACTGTTCTGACAACCAATACGCCATTTCCATCAAGGAAGATACGGCGTATCTATGCCCGCACTCACCGAAGACCACGAAGGAAACATTATCAATACGCCATATCCAAAGAAGACCAATACGCCGTATTGAAGATATAGAAGGTGAATATTTTGGAAGATATCAAACGTGGTCCCTACTCCAAGAAACTCCTAATATGCCGTATCGAACCCATTCGATACGCCGTATCACACCGACTTCAGACCCTAAAAACAGAAAACTCAAAAACGAGTTTTAAGTGTGCTAAATCATATTCTCGATACCTAAACCACAAAAGTCGATTTTTAGAGGAGAAAAAAAGCAGAAGAGGTCTTGCAACACATTCTAATCCATAGGAGACAACATGTAATTTCTTATACTTTTGTAATCGTTCAGTTTTTGGTATAATTCGTTAACTCGGTTAGTTTACCTTGGCTAAATTATTACTTTTATATTGATTATGACGTTTGAATGCTAATACCTTCAGGTATTAGCCATTGTTATGAAGATCTGAATGTTTGGTTTGTTTATCTTGATTGCTTAATTTATTGTTGATTGTTTGTTTATGTTTATCAGTTTATACTTGTTTACATGCTTTTGTATGCGACTTATCATTCAACTAGATCTAGTGATACGAACTAAGTAATCTAGATGTCGGGATAGCTCTCCATATAATGATTTATACATCTAGACCAATAGGATCACAAATAATAACCTATCTTTGCCCTTAGATTATGAGGTTCGTTAGACCGGTAGGTGACCCTTGAGATTGACGAGTACGTTCTCAATTAATTCGTAAAGACTTGGTTAGTGGACTACTAGTGTATGTATTGCCTTTTAGCAGTAAGTGAGTAAAGTCTCTATGAGCTAGGATTTAACAAGATCACCATTGCTTTAATCCCTAAGATAGATTATAATCAGCAAATAAAGATGCTTTATGCGGATACGTTTAATTATGATAGAATTCTTCATATTTAGGTCTTAGGAAGAAGTACCGCCTAAGTCTTAAGAATGATATGCCGCCTCGAGATAAGTAATCATTGCACTAAATAAACAAACCAACGTTCTAATTGGATTAATAATGGTTAATACAGTTTTCTTATATTTGGCTAGACCGCTCTTTTATCTTCTGTTAATTTACTTGCGTGTGTTTTAGTGTCTTAAGTTGATTTTAGTCACCACAAAACCCGTGCCAGTCTCTCAGGCTGAAAACCCCCTTATCCGTTAGATTTAGGATTAACATAGGTTTAGCATAGGTTTAACGTAGAATAGAATTAACTTAGTTTAGATAACCAAAATATTAATAAATTGAAAGATTGTTTCTCGCTCTTAGTGATCGACACCCTACTTACCACGAAACTCCCATCTGACCGGGTACACTGCCCGTTAAAGTGTTGTTTTTGGTAAAGTCGGCAAAATATAAATTTAAAACTTGAAACATAAATTACAACCACACAATGACACATCAAGTTTTTGGTGCCGCAACCGGGGTGTGAAAACTTTAATCTTGATTTTTATTTGATATATTGGCTTTTAACATTAGATTAGTCTAACCCTTAGGATTAATGTAATTTAGATTAGTGTATAATTCTATATATTTTGTATATTTGCTTGTATATTTGTTTGTTTAATTCTTTATTAGTTTAGTTGTTTGTGTGTTTAATTGTTTTCTAATACACTGTTCTGGTCGATAACCTGATACGGCGTATCCACTTCCATTGGATACAGCATATCCAACTTTCTTGTCCAGTACAATGTATTCGTTCAAAAGATTAATACGGCGTATTCAGACTTATTGAATAGGGTTTATTGGTCGACTAATATAGTAGCAGTCGTAATTTTCGTATTCGATTTCTTGTTTTCTGTGTTCTCTCCCGTAAGGGCACATCCTACTGATGGTTTTATCTTATTATCATAAAACCGTTTGACGAAGAAAGAAATTACGATGGCATAACCGAATGAATATATTTCTGTTACCCGAAAGAACTTCCTCACTGATGATAAAGGAAGAATGGTCGAGAAGAGTTTTCTTAAAATACAAGGAATGTTTTTGGTGAAAATACGTGATAATACTTTCAATGAGATAATTGGAGAAAACGGGTTTAAATACATTGATAATTTTCTCGAAGTAGTTGGGCCACTCAAAATAAAGGGCTGAGTCAGGATCGATTTAGGATTAGCGTCTTCCCTATCTCACTTGCAGGTACCGCAAGTGAATGGTTTAAAAAGAATTGTATTGGCTCAGTTACTACTTGGCAAAATTTGGTAGAAAAGTTCATTTAAAAATTCTACCAACTTTCTGATGACAATGAAGAAATGGAAACTGATGAAGATGATGACCCCAACAATATTGCTGACATCTTCAAGATCAAAGGGAAATTATTTGACTTCGAGACACCCTTGTGTAAGGCATTAAATGAATTTAACTATCTCCTTAAAATCGACATGGGTCTGTTTACTTTCGATATCCAAGAAATCAAGACTTACGGAGTTGAATAATAATATGACGGGGGATTTTGAGGAACCATGGTCGGATAACGGGCTACCATATTAACAATCTTATTAAAAATTTATATGTGCCGTTTGGCATCCCGTTTGACCCCAAATTGTTTTATAAGGATGGGATTAAATTGGCGGCAAGGTCTAATTAAAAAAAAATAAAAGGGGGGGGAACTTTTCTGTAAACAAAAGTGCTTGCCGGGAGACAACCTAGAATGTATTTTCAATTTTTTATCGAGTCCGTCTTCCCAGACTATCTATACGGCGTATCCAAACCCCATGGATACGGCATATTGACCTTTTTGACGTTATTCAGTCTTTATTTTCAGCATAGTCTATACGGCGTATTCGTTAAACGAATACAGCGTATTCGACACAGGTATCAATACGACGTATCCTGGGGTATGGATACGGCGTATCGACTTTTTGTACAGTTTTCAGGATTTTATTTCGAGTCTAACCAACAAATACACGAAGATAGAAATTGCACTTGTTTTTTTTTTTCTTATTTTTGGGGCTTAACCATGACCTTCTGAACGACAACCGACGGACGTTGTTGTGCGTTTTATTCAATATGGAAAACTCTCAAAGTGTTGAAGTCTTGAAATCTCAAGATGGTTGTTCAACATATTTTTGCTCATATACTCAACTTTGAGAATCTACCGAGCAAAATATCAAGGGAGTTTCTCATTCTAATTCTTTTTAATTCCCATTTTTAATGTTCTATCTATACAACGAGGACGTTGTATAATTCAAGTGGGGGGATGGGAATTAGAATGTCTACTTTGTCCTATTTTTCACACAAAATGCTTAAATTATGCATAAATTTAAAAAAAATTCAAGCACCACTTGAGAAATTACTTGATTTTTAATATGTAACCTGCACACATATCCCTAGTTAGATTTTGTGAGGATTTAACCTTATCCCGTTTTAAATGTTTACCCAATTTCACAAAATATGCGTGTGCCGGTGATGTTGCAGACTATACAAAAATTAGCTTGATAAATCTATATCGAGACCACAATAAAGAATCTATGGATTTAGATGGAGTAATTGTTTAAATTGGTAAATTTCTAGGATTACACCCAAAAAGCCTTTATATGTTGTTTTATTAACTAACTACACTGGTTAGTTAAATCCCCATATAAACCCTTTTTTACTCTCATATTAAGACTAAGATACCCCTAGAAAAACTAATACAGCAATCCTTTAGGTTTAACCCAACTGTTTCTTTTGTTACACCTTTACACCTTAGCTACCCTGTTAGAGTGAAGCCATTTATCAGTTGCTAGTTGCTTAAAGTGAAAAGTATGTATTTCTCGAGTCTTGTGTCAATTTTCTATCTTTTGTACGGTTGGGAAGAAATTTGCACATTGCAAATGGGAATGTATAAAGTAGTCAAAACTCATGTATTTTTACTACATTCACAATTATTAGTACGTCCGAAGAATGAAGAATCATGGAAGGAATTATCCGGAGTTATTATGATCATGAAGATGGTGAAATTACACTGAGATTCGTAGTTAGTATATGAAAAAAACAAAAAAATTAGAAAAATTGCAACAAAAAAAGAGAAGGAAAGTTTGGAGATAATCGTTTCGTAAAAGCTTAAACCGAAGGAATTATATCAAGGATCGATTATTCGTTGATACGTCTTATAAGTCAACGATGTAAAGTTTTGTATAAAGTGGTAGATATCGCCACTTGTCTTATAAAAGTATGTAAAGTATGGGATGATTGGGAAGTTTATCGTTACGGGAACGCCAACTTAGGTTGTTATTTTTGATCTATGATCAAGATGTTTGTATATAGTTGTGTCTTTATCATGGTAACGGTCAGGAAAAAGTGTCTAGCAACTTGTACCTTATCTGTTTGGACTTAGTCTATTTATTTCATAATTTTTATTTAACAAAAATTTATTTCCCTTTCCTAATCATTAACCTTGGGTTTTACTCGAATGAGGATGTGATCGAGTCAGGCATGTTTATTCTGTCGTTACGGCCATGTATGCGTCATTCGGCTACCTTGTTGGTTTATTACTTTTGGTGAATGTTAGAAGATCCATACCCTATATCATTATTTATCCTAACCCTTGGTTAAACTTGAATAAAGATGTGATCGAACACACATGTCTATTCTGTCATTACGGCCATGTATGTGTGATTCAACTACCTTGTTGGTGTGGTACTTTTGGTGAAACATTGTTAGAATGATCAACCCTAAGCCTTATAATAAAAACCCATTTTACCTTTATAAACTTGTTACTCCTTAACTCTAGTGGTGGAGATGTGTATCCTTGCCAAGCTTATGATAGAATACTCGTCACGACCTAGTAATTGAGCGAATTAGTTACATGTTACCACATAGATTAGTTGAGTGATTTAAGTGTTTTCATCTTCCTATTTCGTGAGGTGTTTGGTTGTGTACTTTGTGGAAAACTAGAAGGGGGTTGAATAGTTTACCGCTTTTTTAATTAATGTTATGTTTGTTTATATAAACTTAGATTCGACTTTATGTGAATTTATAATGTCCACAATATAAATAATTTAACTAATCAAGTAA